>RXPK01003993.1:0-120375 GCA_004143645.1 Protaetia brevitarsis | reverse complement strand
TTAGGGCCGAGAGGATCATATTGCGGGATACTATTTTTAACGATAATTTCTCTTGTATTTATTGGTTTATTAAGAAATACTATTATACAGAAATTGTGAAATACCAATGTCATTTGACACTGAAAGATGGTTATCGTTTGTAGTGCAAAAGATGTCGTGGAGCAGATAGTGTTAGGGATGGTTCGTTCTTTGCTAAAAATCATCTATCACTTAATCAGGTGTAATCAGCTCGCACTGTTGTTGATTGGTGCGACTTCTGCAAAGACGTTTGCAGACGATGTTAAATCTGAATAAAATAATAAAATGAAGTCAATAATTGAAAGCATAAAAGTCCATAAAAATTTAAGTTTAAATTTGAAGGAAATTGTACCATGAATTGAAACAATTTATGACATACCCGAAAACATGAAAACTTCTGAAGTCGGAGAAAAGAAATAAACATCGAAAAGACAACAAATACCTGCACAGATATTATTAAACGTACGATTTAAAATAAACTTTAAATTTTAAAAACAAATATATTACTTATTAAAATTGAAATAGTTATATCGGGCATGATATGTGCATTCATTCAGAAATGTAGTACCTTTTTGTATCCATCAATTATTTATTAATGGTTAATTCACATAAATTTAATAATTGAAATTTGTGAATATAATAGTGAAGTAAATATATATTTAAAGTAGATTATAATGTCGAAGATATAATTAATAAATGATAAAAGTTATACTTAAAACTTAAATAGAATTATTAAGAATTAATATTTATATCAGTAATGAAAAAGTTATTTTTTTTTTAGTTAATGCAATTATATTGATTAATTTAACATGACTGTTCTATTTAGTAAATATATATTGTAATAAATAATTGTAAAAACTGATAGTTGTATATTAAAAAGTATTAGTAGTTGTTCTTTATTACAAATTTATTACTTATTATTCATAGGTTCCTCTCATCAAAAATATAAAGTGTAAACTATTAACTTATATTGCAATTGATTATAAAACATATTTATACCACTGAAAACCACTGAACCACTGAAAGAAAAAGAAAATATCACAGTACTTGTGTACTTGAAGCAGTATCTATAGTAATATAGAAATTAATACTGAATGAGTGTGAGATGTTACGAGCTCATTATTTTTAAAGATATTTTGCTAATTTTCAAATATAATATCTACAAATATGTTCTGATTAGAACACAAATTCGTAATATTATTTGGAGTAAGCACTAAATTTTTCGTTATGCGCTAATAAATGGATTAAACGTAGAAAAATACATACAAATGTCGCTATTGACAGACATCAATGTTTCGCCTTTTCAAGGCTCGTTAGTGCCAATATTACGAATTTGTGTTCTAATCAGAACATATTTGTAGATATTATATTGGAAAATTAGCAAAATATCTTTAAAAATAATGAGCTCGTAACATCTCACACTCATTCAGTATTAATTACATCTAGTAGCTATATATACGCCTTGTGCGGTACATACAAATGTCGCAAAATTGGCACTGACGAGCCTTGAAAAGGCGAAACATTGATGTCTGTCAATAGCGACATTTGTATGTATTTTTCTACGTGTAATATAGAAATATATTAAAAGTTCCATATAAATTTAAATTAGTGCCGCCAAATAGATCTACAAGTATTAAACGAAATCCGACAACGTTGCTCTGTTATGCGCATGCGTATTACATTCCCGCGAACAGCTGAAAATGGGAGCCGTAAACAGCAGTTTTACCAAGTAATGTTATTCTTTTAGGTAAAGAATTTAGTTTCGTCACCATGTTAATACATTCAAAATTGAAAAAATCATCAACGAGAAGAAAAGAACAAGCATCTTTTTGTGAATTTTATTACATTATGTTGTATGTTATAACGTTTGAAATCACAATAGGACTTAGTTTGGTGTAATTCTTACTACTACGATCTTATTATTCGGATATGGAACTGAATTAAAAATATTCGTGTTAAATTGAGCTGTTGAATCGTGAGCTGTACAGCGATCTGGAAGATCATCGCACCAGGAGTTATGCCTATGTGCGACAACCAGAGACAATACGAGGTACGAGATATGCAAGTGGGTCTACAGAAGAGTTTGGAGTATTCGGATAAATATTATTTGGTAATGTTGTTTAATATACTGAAGTGCACTTTTAACTTGACGATTCCCATAATATGAATAAAAGAATAAAAACGTGATTTCTATCAGGTAACAAAGTTGGGAAATAGGCATGCTATCGCTGTCTAAAGATGCGCCCACATGATCGGAGTTCGCCAAACTCCGAGCGCTAGTTTTGCAAACTCCTAGTCGTGTGGATGAACAGTTCGGAGTTTGGCGAACTAGTCGGCAAACAGTTTGCCTTTTCCTGATTTAGAGTGAGAGGGAAAGCTGTTGACAGCTGTCTATCTAGCTCGCATTGTTTTTAAACTATTTTTAATGACAATCATTATGACAGCAGGTGACAGGTACAAATTCATTTTAATATACTACATACTTTTATCTTTGTTATTGCAGCATGTCGTGGTATGGTCATGGTCGTATATGTCAAAACAGACAGTTTTTCAGAAAGATAATTTTTTGACATATGATTTTTTGTAATCTTATATAAATGCTTTGATATATGTAAGTGTTAATAATCATCATTATATTAAATTGGTTCTTTTCAAATCAATTAAAAAGCTGGATTTTCATTACTTTAAAAGTGTGCAGTTAATGCTGAAATAAATTAATTATAATATAGTTTTAAATATGATGAGGAGGTTTCCAATAAAATGCTTATGTGTATTGTTACAATACGATTTGGCTTAGATGTGTATAATATTTTTCTTATAAATAGAAAAATTAAAAAGTTAGATAATATTTATGTATTAACAAATAAATTGTTAATAGGTACATACATGTTTACCCCCACAATATTCTGTCCTTGATGTGAAAAAAATAAATCATTTCAAAGAAATCATCCCTCACTATCAAGGCTTGTGTTTCAAAAAAAAAAAATCGCTTAAAATGTTTCCAATCCTTCTAAGGATTGTACGTATGTACGTATTATACGTATTGTATACGTAACCAATAACATCAATCTTAAGCGGTCCAATATATATACCCAACTAACAGCATAAAGTAAACTAATAAAAATTCAAGGAATTCAGTTTCACTATAGGTAGTTGTAATTGTCAATATTTTAATACCCTAGAGATAATTGCGAAGTACTCGTGTCCATGTTCATAATTCATATCTGATTCATATATTGCGTTTCCGCAAAATGCTTTCAACCGCAATCGGAATGACAGAAATACAAATATTCATAAATTGCGGTTAAGATTTTGAGTGAAACCGAAAAAGTTATTCGATGACAGTTACCTAACCGTCATGATTTCTGTACCAACACTAACCTATCTTATTCATGCATATTCAATGCTACCACACTCAACTTTCATGCCGAACGCTGTGCTCGGAGTTCGCCGTGACGATTTGTGTAGAGTTCCATAGTTGGCGAACATTCGGATTTCGGCGAACTCCGATCGTGTAGACGCACCTTAACGGTAAGCACTCACCGCTATTTTCTACCCTTGTCTAACTACTACAAAATGCTATCATCACATCAATATTTTCAATTTGAATCAATTCAGTGAAGCCTTCATATCGTACTACTGCGAGGCGAAGGGAACAAATCGCTAGACATGCATAATTCACTTCAAGCGAAGCCGGTGTTCGATTCATTTTTTAATATGGCGTCACTGGGTATTAGGGTATGGTCTCCAAGTCTTATTTACAATGGTTAGTACTTTTATCGTGGTCAGTAATTTTATAGAAGTGGAGTTATAAGTCCTAGGAAAGACTTTATAGTAAAACAATTTTGCGGTGGCAATTCAGCAGAAGTTAGGCGCGCTGTATGTTCAGTGAATTATCCCGAGAGATCGATTCCTAGCGCGGGTAGTATTCGTAATACGATCCAACAAATGTTTACAAATGTTTTTTGAAATGTTCACATTAATAAATAAAAAAATAAAACTTTATAGTTTACATTATATGATACTTCGAGATAAAAATAAGTATGAATAGAAAAGAAGCATGAATATATTTTAATTATCAAATAAGTATTTTCTTTTCCCTTTTCACCAATACAAATGTAACGTTGGGTTCAATATTAATTGTACAAACTTAGTAAGTCGTGTTCATAATAACTTGCTTAGAAGATTGGTTATTAATCTGTTATTCATACCATCATTAATGATATAAGAGTAAGCTCTAGCGAAAAGAATATTACGCTCATTTTACTTTGGCTGAGCTATGATGATTCGCCGAAGATGAATAAATCTGCGCTGCGGCCTCGTGCTACAGAATAGAGAATCCCTAACCAGAAATTTCACTCCCACGTTATTCCCTATGGTTACGGCTTTATTTTTTATTGTTGTTTATACCTGGCTTATGCTAGTACTGCGGAAATTGACATATCAAAAACCGATTAATCGATTTTTTCAAAAATTTGTGTGGACATGTACAGCTCGACAAATCGTTCGTGACAGTTGCGCAGTGGCAAAAACGGCGGAGCTGAAGCATATGTACTGTAAACCGGCCATCGTATACGCTCCCCACTCCAGTACAATGTGCGCACAATGCCTCACTACTGTCACGAGATATTTGTTGGACTGTACCTATTAATTCGCAAATAGGTATTTGTTAATACATAAATATCATCTAACTTTTTAATTTTTCTATTTATAGGAAGAATATTATACACATTTAAACCAAATCCTATCCTACAATAGCGATAAACTCAAAGTAATTTGATTGGTAACCTATTCATCAGATTGATTAACAAAATTATAATTATTGATTTAATTTATTTCAGTATTACATATTTTTAAAGTAATGCAAATACAGTTCTTTAATTTATTTGAAATGAACGAATTTTAACGTAATGATGATCATTAACACTTATATCAAAGTGTGCTAAATTTTTTAATAATATCGCAAAAGATCATATGTCAAAAAATGAGCGTTCTGAAAAACTATCTATCTGCCGTCTGTTTTGACATATACGACCACGACATGCTGCAATAACAATGCTAAAAGTACGTGTATTAAAATGGATTTATACCTGTTACCTGCTGTCACGATAATTGTCATTTAAAACTTATACGAGTCTGGATAGACAGCTGTCAACAGTTTTCTCTCTCACTCTAAATACCTTCCCAAATGTGTGGACGGGTGCACGAACTGCGTCGAGCCGAACATTCGTATCATACACGTTGACATGTGCCATTTTCCAATGCATATCGGGAATAGGCGAACAGTTTGCCGAACTATGAACGCTCCGAACTACTCATCCACACGACGAAGAATTCGGCGAACTTCGATAGTGTGGACGCACCTTTGCTCTGTTGTCGATAGGGTCTTGTAATTGTAGGTGACCGCAAGTTTTGTTTTAGAGGCGACTTGGCAACGCTGTACAAGCTTCGGAGTGGTAATATATAGGAACTGGCACATAAAAGTGTAAAAGTATCAACGCTATATTGCTATAACCTTGTTTTTAAAGCGCAGACGGCACAGTCAGAGGGCGCCACGATGAGTTAGTGTTTTTATTTATAATTTTTGCAATCCGTAGGTTGGTGCTCCTGAAAAATCACACATAAATCATAGTTACCAGTTACTAATTTGGTGATACAGATATCAGCATGTCAGTTATATTATCTCTGCTCAGTAGTCAGATGAAAGTGTGGTCACATGTGGTCAGTCAGGTAAACTTGTGATAATAGGCCTCAATACTTATGTAGGACTCCTTTCTTCAAAGTGATTTGATTATGTTCGGCTTGACGCGATAGATATCCAAATTTACTTCCCCTATCTTGCCTATGACTGGTATACTACTATTTAATAGCATTATAAAAGTAACTGTCTTATTAATGGAAAGGGAAAAAAGCAAAAAAAAAATAATTACACTTCATTAGTATATAAATTGATTACTTGATATTTATTATATATCGCTATATAGCAGAAGGAAAGCTTATTAATATAATGTGCATACCCATTTGCAACAAATATTTGATCGGTCATAAGTTTATATTCGCTGGCACGATAGCTACGCTTGATGAAATGTGTAGAATAGATTTTAGTCAGCACCAAAGAAATATTTGTTTCAAGTCGGTATGTTCATAAGCATACTCCTCTCAAATAGTCTAATATCGTATATTATTACCAGTATTTACATCATTGCGAAATCATCTGATATGTTACGTATTAAAAAATTTAGCACGGTTACTTGGCGGGTACCCATGCACACGAGTATAAAATCTTAAGCTACAACAAAATTAATTTAAGGAAACTCAGTGAAAACATAATGGTGTAAGGAACAATGATATATAACATTAAAAAACTAATTACTAGTTATCACGCGGTTAATTCTGATGGTGGTCTGAATAAATCGCAGGGCTTTCGAAACTCTTGTCCCCGTTCGTGAATCCATTTGTTCGACACTAGAAGAAGGAAGCGATTTTTTATTCATATTGTAAATTGTGAATAAACAACTGTCAGTTAGTATTCTATAAATCAAAAATGAGTCATAATTTTATTTACCCCATTTTGATCCCGCTAAAACCGGACAAGCAGCATGTCGCGTATTCTTATCACCCTCACCACTGGGGTGTAAGTTATACCAAAATGCTGCTGTTCCTTTCTTTGGCCAAAGTGCTGTTTTGATATAAGGAAAAACGGTCGCACCACCTTGAGACACGTCACTCATCTAAAAATAAGAAATTTTTTTAGGACGTACACAAACAAATTAACAGTATTACTTTAAAATGCAGGCTTTTAAATTTACATAAAAAAACAGCAACGCCTGGTCGCGTATTTCTGTTGACTGTGTAATAGAAAGACCGTATGGTTCTCAATTTAACACGGCTTTGTATTACAATATGTTACTACAATGTATGCAATGTTAATACAATGTTTTAGTTTTCTGTTTAAATTTTTGGACTTTGATAATTTTTCCGAAGTAATGAACTTTAAGCAAATGGACAAGTTTTATAACAGCTGCCTGTTTTAAAACAATTCTTTTTTTTGAGATAATCTTCACCATCTTTACAAAAATTTCCAAAGTTGTAAAACTTAAAGTTGTCGGACAATTTATGGGGTTGCCTAGATAAATATATAAGATCAATAAAGTGAAATTTGTTATTACATTTAAACATTTGTTTCACATAATGCTAATGTTACATAAAATATCATGAAGACTTTAGATTTTTTTATGAACTTTTTATATTATCTGACATGGCAGGTCGACTGGATTGAATCTTTCAATTGCAAGGTAGGTGTTTTATCTATCCACCTTTTAATATACGTATTTTTTTTAGTTATTTTTTTCTTGTGTATACAGAGTGTTAGGAAAACATGCGACAAAAATTCAAGGGGTTATTCCTTGGCTTATTCTAAGAATATTTTGTCGTATGATGATTTTTGAAAAAGCCCTTTGTTTCGAAGATACAGGGCGAACAAAATTTGTGACAACCATATTCGATATTCGTTGAAATTATTAGTGTAAATAAAAGTATGGTGTACGCCAATGAGTTTATTCACTGGCGTGCACCATTCAAGTACAAAAAAATGTTTACAATGCGTTGTTATTTTTTCGATCCCGATCACATGAAACCGCTCTTTTATCTAATAGTGGATTTCATTTGAATACGTTTCCTCGGTCGCATTTGTTTAGACTGAGTGACGTTTAGCTGTTTGACGTATCTTTTGAAAATGCTCTATCATAATGTATACGAACGCCGAAATGAATGACATGTATTTCATGTATGGACTTGCTGATGGCAGCTCACTAGAAGCTAGACATTGACCGATTTCCTGCCGGTAATGTCCCCGATCGAAAAATCTTCGAAAACATTCATCGACGTCTTCGTGAAACAGGCTCAATGAAATGAAGTGGAGGGCCAGGAAGATGAATGACTGCAAGAATAGTACAATTGGAGCAGAATGTGCTGGAGATGATACAGGAAGATCCTGGTAGTTCTACGCAAAAAATTGCAAATACTTTGAATGTAAGTCATTGGACAGTTTGGAAAATTCTTAAGGACAATTTGTTGTATCGATACCACATTCAACGCGTTCAGGCACTACTACCTGCTGATTTTCCTCCACATGTTGCTTTTATGTCGATGGATATTGCAAACATTAGTTCGCATCCCTCTATTCCTCGCACTGATTCTTTTTACCGATGAAGCCAGTTTCTCAAGAAATGCAATAAGGAATTTTCATAATAACCATGCGTGGGCAGATGAAAATCCGCATGAAGTATTTGAGGATCGTTTTTAACATCAGTTCTCGTTGAATGTTTGGGTTGGAATTGTGGGTGACTACCTAATTGGACCGGTATTTCTACCAGGAAGACTTACTGGCGGGGTGTACCGCAACTTTTTGGAAGCAACGCTGCTTGAGTTTCTGGAGGATGTACCATACGCGACAAGAATTGCAGTGTGGTTTATGCACGATGGTGCACCACCACGTTTTAGTTTGGTTGCTCGTAATTTTTTAACAGCAGCATACGGAGATCGCTGGATTGGTCGAGGTGGGCCACACGCATGGCCTGTTCGATTCCCAGACTTAAACCTCCTAGATTATTTCTTCTGGGGATCTCTTAAATCAATAGTTTACGCTACTCCAGTGGAGAATTTGGATGTTTTGCGAAATCGGATAATTGCTTGGTGTAACACAATTAGAAACGACCCTGGTGTGTTTGAAAGAGTTCGACAGTTAATGACGAGAAGATTAAATGATTGTATCCAGGCTGGGGGAAGCCATTTTGAACATTTATTGTAGATTGAGTAACTTGTACTTTTTGATAATAAAATGTCGTTACTGTCACAAATCTTGTTCGCCCTGTATCTTCGAAACAAAGGGTTTTTTTAAAAAAATCAGCACAGGACAAAATGTATATTGTATGTATTATGTCCTATATGCCTCTTCATAGCAGATTATTATTTGCTGCTATTCAAAATTTTTACATGTATGACCGCGTATAACGCAACTAATAAAAAGTTAGATTTCTAAAACTGAATTTCGTAAGATTTGTATAATTTCAGGCGATACATACCAGGCGTGTATCCAACTTGAGTTTATAGGGGGGAGGGGAGGGGGAGGATAATTACCCTCATCGACCGCCCCTCCTTGTATATGCGCCTGATACATATAAACACGCATATCTAATTAAAAATAAAAAGTGAAGTTTTTGAGATGTTTTAAAAAAAATCTAAATTTGTTCTTAATTGCATGTAAACTTACCTTTACTGTACATTCACTTCGATCAAATTTAGACGAATACTTACATAAAATAAAACAGTTGCTATCCTATTTCCCGTTCCTAAGCTTTTAAAGGCATTTTTCTCATCTCTCTGTAAGATTGGAAGAGTGATTAAGAAATGATACCATACAATGTGGCTCGCAATTTCTTACTCTAGCGAAATCAAAATGCGGCTCATAATGTCCTCCAATTCCATAATTAACTACTTGTAATTCCTCTGCAGTCTCCATGGTTAGACCTGTCATGTCTTCTACTCTTTGTACGACATCGGAAATATGTTTGTGTTCTCCGTCTTTCAACCAAGCCGATTTGCTTATTCTGTATTGAGCTGTCTCCAGTTCTCCGGTTTTGGAATTTTGCACTGTAGCCCTTTTGAACTAGAAGTTATGTAAAAAGTCATAAGCAATTTTGTGTATGCAAATTTAAAATTAAGTGTATTAGGAACTTGAGAAAATTTGTATCCACGATTATTATTTTTATAGAAATTTAAAATATATGAAAAACATTTGTTTGATAAAGACTAGTGGTTTAGTAAAAAAATAAGGTTCACAAACACTGAACTATATAAACGATAGAACACTGTTACAATAACAAAAAAAAATCTATCCAACAAGGAATATTTTTTATCTAAATTTACAATTTTACTTTCTTGAGACATCAGTGTATTGATTCGACCACCGTTGTTAGTACAAAGCAAACATAAAATATTTTTGAGATACTTACACGTGGATGTGCCAACCGTTTTATGGTAGCAATTTCATCATCAGACATTACATCGTGAAATACCACAATTCTAGGTTGAGTGTATGCTTCCTCTACCTTAAACGGAGCAATTTTTAAAAAAAGATTTCCATTGTCAACATATTTGCATTTCAATTTGGATTTTACAGCTTCTGAAACCGTAACATCGCCCCTACAAAGTTGTTCATACAATTCTTTTGCCTGTAAATTTTGATATTAAATGTAGAGAATGTGAATAGCAAAAATCAGAGTTTACCTCATCCTGATATGTCGCAATTACTGCTTCTAGTTCACCGTCCTCCCCTTTTCTTTTAATAGACTCGGATTTGGAAATTTCATCCTCGTAGAAAACTTTTGTTTCCCAATGCTCTTTGATGTGTAGGGATTAGTTCCAGCAATTTATTGGTCAGATCTAATGCTAACATTGTATTACCTAAAATAAAAATGTGATCGGTAATTTGGCAATTAAGTAATACTTAATACATAAAGAAGAATAACTTTGAAGAGATTGTTGAACAAAATAAGTATATGAAAGTAAAAGTAGTTTTAAACTTATATCGAACATAAGCAAGACCAGAAACGTTTAATAAATGTTTTATGTTGGTTTATAAATCTTTCGCCAAAATACAATTTATTAAATATCAAGAACTGCTATGTGATAAACTGCACTTCAAAGTTTTAAGCAGATATTTTATATTGTTTTGTTTATTATATTAAGTATAAAATAATGTTTAGCGTAGATCGTCGAGTAAAATATAATTGACATTCTTAGCGTAAACTGACGTATTTCTCACAAAGAATGGAAAACACAATTTTTATTTTCTTTGTCTTTTACTTAAGTAAATGCCTTCTTTTTTACTTAAAACACTATTATAATGTATTTTTCAGGAATAATTTCTTTATTACATTTATTATTTCATTTTCATATTTTTTTACCGTAAGAAAGATATGAATGATAGTTCATTTTGAAATACAATAGTTAGTAATTTGCGTGCGCTGTCATCCTAGAATAATACTATACTTTATTACTATAATTAATAAATATTAAATATTCTTAAACACCATTTTTATTGCGGGGGAGTGTCTAAACCAAAGTCCATATGCGACGGCCATCTACATATGTTTCTACTTTCAATAGCCAATCTTCGATGGATGTTTGACTCACACGCTTGCTTAAGTTATCCTAACGTGGTAGTGGGAGACGCCTTTCCCCTACAGTGTAGTTTAACATGTGAGACGGTGACACATCTTTAGAGCGAAAATTGGCTTTGATAACGATTGAAATAGTTTAGACTAGCACTTAGATCTGGCCCGGTCCGCATTATTATATCCATCAACTCACACATTCAAATATTGGCGAACTTTCGTCTAGCATGCCTCTATGTTAGTAGTACAAGAGGTTTTTGCCAGCTTGCAGTTCTTCATTCCAAAACGTTCCAACACTCTTAGTAAGGAGGCTGTCTGATACAATAAGCTTCTGTCTGGCAACAACGTAACTTCATTCTCAAAAAATAGGTCAATTTTCCAAGTTTTTCATATCAAACTCTTCGGTTAACTGTTGTTTTAGTGGTAAGTATTTCACTTCGTTCGTTGCTTGCAATTATCAAGTCGTCGATTATACAATAAAATGAATATTCTTGTATTGTCTCCATATATATAAAGCCAAAGGTTATATTCTCAGTCTACCGAGAACTCGAGTACGTAGCGATACGTAATGAGTTCTTAGTCTTCAGTACTCGAATATGTAGAATTGATTTTAAAATCTAATATATAGAATCGATTCCAGACTCTAAATCGTATACTCGACTTCTACTTTTCAGACTCAAATTCTTGAACCCGATTTCAGGCTCGAATTCAAATACTTAAATCTACTACGTATGCCGTATATAAGTTATAGTCGCCATCAAAATGTTCGGTTTTGTTTTATTTGATTATAAAATATTCGCAGACAGAATGTAGAATAAAAAAATAAAACTGAAATCAAAAAATCAAATACCGGTCATTCCATTACACAGACTCGAATTAGTGAGAGAATTTACATACTAGAACCTGTCTACTCGAGTACTAGAATCGAGTCTACATACTCGAGTATGCACTCGATTCTTTTGCCAACCGAGTACGAGTTACTCGAGTCTAAGAATCACAGACTCATCGCATCGTAGTATTGTTCCTCTATTTTCCAGTAATATTCTTCAATGTACTGTTTATGGACTATAATCCAATATCTACTCTTAACCTTTTTACTTTATTTTCTGTCCGAGTTTCAATCATACTTAAGAATTTATCAATATTTTCCACGGTTTCGGATTTATTTTTGAGAAAATATACAAAGTGATTATTTGAGAAATCATCTTTTAGTAATAAAAAATATCTTGACTCACGCAATGATGGTACTATCATGGGATGTTCTAGATCTGCATGAATTAGATCGCCTATCTTCTTAGCGTTTGATTCACATCTAGGAAAATGGTAATCTATAAGTTGTTTTTCAGGCAAATATTGCATGATCTTCATATTTTATGCCATTCAGCATTAAAATCTTCTCGACCTAACCAAAATTAATATGTGATAACTAACGATGTCAACTTACCAAACTTTTCACATATGTGCTGATATGTCATTTTCTGTAGTTATAAAATTCATTTTATGTAACTTTCCTTTTCTATACGCTACTGCTCTTATTTCTATTGTTATTTAACAATTCACACTTGTTCTTGTGTGCCTGCATGACCAGACGTTTGTCTAATACAGGACTCAAACAAAATAAATTATCAAGTTCAGGCACAAATAAAAGGTTACCATAAATCTCTTTTTAACCATTCTTTACCACATACGCTTGAACTTCAACTTTTCGTATACCACGTACTTACTTCTACTTTTACTTGCCTTTGTTCTTCTGTTTTCTTCAACTCTTTGAAACTATCCCTCGTAAAACACATATGCTCAGTTGACAATTTAATAGACTTGATATTCCTATAGAGACTGTGGTTTTGTATCACTTGCAGCTGTTTTTTTGTTTGTTTCTTTCTCTTTGATTTTTACAATCTTTAATCCAATGTCTCTGCTTTTTACAGTAATTACACGTCTTCTTGGCTTCTTTTATCTAGTTTGGACAATTCCTTTTTATGTGCCCTCTCTTGTTATACTTAAAATATTTTTCTTTTCCTTGATGTTTAAACTGCTTAGGTACTATTTTTCTAACTAAAGTCGTATCTTTCTGCTTCTTAGTTCTTTCTTTCTCTACTAGTAATCAACACATTAACTCCGACAAAGTATGTTTGTCACAAGGGATGACTCCTATGCTGTAACAAAATAGTTTACATTCTATAGCAACGACATCAAAATCTTCGTTATTACCATCCTTTCGTTTATATTTTCCCTTGAAGTTAGGAGTTTGCTTGAATTTCTTCAATTTTCGAAATTGAATTTTGATTGATTTCTGCAATACATCCTTCTTTGTACTCTATGTTAAAAAAAAATTACTGTATATCGCAGCTAACTTCTTTCAAATTTGCTCCGATGTGGTTGCACGCTAAAATTTGTGTTAAATATTTGTCTTCTATCTTACATACCACTTGCTCTTGCGCTTTTGTATCCTTCCGCCCCCATTTTGCTATTGCATTTTTGTGTGTCTTTGGTTTGGGTACCTTTCCCATCACTATCTCATAACAGCTTTTTGTCTTCAATACAATCTGGGTTTGGAATTTTCAAGTTCCCAATTTTCCCCGTTAAATTTTCTTTCAACGTTTAACGTTCCCCAACACCGGGTTTAATTTTTATTTCTGCAACAACTTCTATTTCCGTGCCTTATTCCCCGCATTACTAACGCCCTCCGTCCTTTTCCTACTACTGTCCAAATAGCTTCGGATTTTATATACTGCTCGGTTTTTCAGAACAATCGCCCAGAATTCAAAATTTTCAAATTTTAACTTTAGTAAAATACAATATTATAACTATTTTCAATAAATTCGATTCAAAATTCAAAATTTCAATTAACATATAATTTCTTTATTTATATAAATACTTTTTTCTTTTTTTTTTCAGTAAGAAAATAAATACAACAATTTAGTGGCTTCAATTCACCTAGCGACCTCTCTGATAAAGTGAATCCCTGCTAGGTGGCACGGGAGACTTGTAGGAGCACCAAATTACATGTCAAATTAACTTTCCAGGCACTTCCTAATGAATAGGCAGTTCTTACCTAAAGAGCGCGCCCCCAAAGCCCCTTCTCTGATTGTTTAAAAATTGAAAAAAATCTAAATCATATAGCGTTGTAAAAATACACTAAACATGCAATTAAAGGAATGTTTTAAAACAATACAAGCGCGACTCTTTATTTAAATACCAAATAATGCCATGTTTTATCAATTTAGAGACTCTCAGATCACAGGTACGTATGTTGGAATCACATATACTACATAAACAAACTATTTAAATCAAAATACGTATCCAAACAAACTTGCCTGGCACTTTAAATAAATAAGGTTACAGGAACGTCAAAAATTTTCGGTAAATATTTAAAAATCAGAGTCATCTATCAGTAGATGGCTAAACTAAACTTGTAAAAAAAAACTATAATAATCAACTATCCGTTTATCGATAAATGTAAAAATCTCTATAATAAATAGACCATCTGTGCGTCAATTTTTATGACAACGTGTAAATATTAAAATTCCTAATATAACTAGAAATAATGGCGGTTTATACAAACCCCAAAATTAACGTATCGTTAACATAAATGAGAAAATCTAATTTACTGGTTAAAATTGAATAGAGAATAATTATTTCCTCTGTTAGGTGGGGTATACTTGATGAAAAACCTTGGATGCAAATATGGACGGCTCAAAATACAGGTGTGGGCAAGTAATTCTCTCGGTCAAGTTGGACGTTCGATTCGAGGGGCTTCAGTAACGGTCAAATCTTGGAATGTTATTCTACCCAGGATTCTTCTCAGGAAATTTCATAGGAGATTCCCGAAGGTTATGCAGGTAAAGATATGGATTTATATTATTCAGGTAATATATCGATACTTTTTAAGTAAACACTTTGTGGAACTTTGATATTTCTGGGTGTGTGGTGTATAAATGGTTATAGGAGCTCACGAACAACCGTCTCTCGTGGCCACAGGAAGAACGATCATTTAAACTCAAATTACCAGTAATCTGCCTTCGATTGTTATCGCTGTCAGGTAAACCAACATAGAATTCAAATGGACAACCAGTAATTGACATTAAGATACAGTTATTTACTCTAGATTTAGGGGAATTGTTACCGAATAAACATCCCGAAGAATGATAAATCTCCCAGAGCAAAATATAATAAAGAATTTGAAAATACCAGGTAAGCTTGAATTAACACATAAAATAAAGTTCACATTATATATACCTAATGCTATAATGAGCATCTCCAGCTAATATGATCTATTTTTATAGTCATTTTTGACATATTCAATTACTCGTTTATTAAGATTTGAAACCAGCTTTAAGTGACTCTAAATTATTTTCAATACACCTATTTCCATAGCAATACATATACTTTTGTTGTACACTCGGGAATTTGGTTCCATAACCTGTTATGGGTGATAATTCGACGCAGTAACGTTTTATTGGAAACAAAGAAAGCAAAAATATTACATTTACATTAACTGTAAAAAAAATATGTTGAAAAACAACTGAATTTCATGCCATGACGCCTTAATATAAAATATAATTAATTTTATATAGCGGTATTGTTCTTTATTTAACACGAGAGGAGAGCCGTGCACAAGTCCGTGGAACACTTCCATAAGTACCTTTACAGCAGGAAGTTTCTGTTAAGAATCGATCACGTGGCATTTTTGGTGGTTGCTACCGGCTTCAAGAATCCTGAAGGGCAAGTGGCAATGCGTGTGTTATTATTGCTTTTACATGGATTTGTTGATTGGGTAAAAAACAGACACAAAACGAAGAGGCACTTGTGGTGGTTTTAGCTAACTGTCAATACTCCTTTATGATTGCATTAGTCTTTTTTTAATAGCTAGAATGAATAAAATATCATAATCAATTTATCGATGCAGGCACATCGATCCAAAAAGTGCGAACTGAACCTTCTTTGAGTAAACACATTTGATATCGCTGTTCAATATCCAGCAGTAAAGTATATTTTTGGTGTATTTTCTCTACGCTTGATCTACATTAAAGCCCTCTTTATTTTGTTTAATAGTTAAAATCAATAAAATGTTCGCTGCAGTCTAAATTGGCGGTTTCATATAGGAGCGCGTTAATCGAGTAAAAAACATTTTGACGTTCCTGTCTGTCATTGACACGAAACCTACAACAGTTCCGCGATCCTCTATCTAGAGGGGTAATAAGACGTTTCGTCAATTTGGTGAATTAGTTACTTGAAAATATTAATACCAGTTGACGAAAGGTCGTGAACAAATAGACATACTTTGTAGAAAAAACAATTTTTCTATATCATGATCTAAAATTACCAATTAAATAATTAAAATTCAAACCACAACTGTGAGTGCTAGTTCATTTAGTATAAGAAAATTATAGCCACACAATAAGTGTCTTCCATTTACAAGAAATATCAGATCGTATCATATCATTTCAGTTATTACGTCACCTTAGCATATTCCATTTCCAAGATCACTCGGAAAGGAAGTGATATTTTCTGCACCCCCTGCACCGATCCAGCACAACCTAGGGAACTAGTAATTTTTGATATTTTTGTATCAGAACGAGAGAAAGGGTAAGCGTGTGTGCGTTCTGTCACTCTGACATTTCTGTTTGATTTTTTAATAACCATCAATTATGTACGAAATTGTTTATGACAGTAATAATCATCTTGTTTTAAATGAGGAAGGAAATGTGCTAATAAAAGATATGAGTAAGCAACCTATATGCTATTTTTTCTCATTCAATTTATTTGTTTTACTTAAACAGATACTAATGATTTATTGTGGATACCTCAATGTCATATAAAATACAACAGTGAAAATGTTGCGTGCCTAAGTAGTGGAGAGACGGAAGTCAGTAATGGAGAGACTGAGGTGGATAATGCTGTTATAGTCGAGGATATAGTTGACAATGAACAAAATAGGCAAGCTTGGTTATACAATGATACATTAGGTTTAATAACGGCAATTGAATAGATAAGACGAATTATATCATTCACAGAAAAAGAAAAAAAAACAACAATGTTTACAGCCAAAACATAAATTTAAGCATATAGAATATTGATTTGCTCACTATTTATGACTGTAGTACCTCTTATTTTAATTATATATTCTAGTTTTCAGCAAATAATTGTTATTGAAAATGGCAAAATTTAATTAGAACATATAAAGTCAGTAAAGACAATAAAAAGAAAAGTGGAAGATGTCCAACTCGTTTTCAATTCTTTGATAAGACTTGATCAATTGTTGGGTGACAAACCAAATAACAGCAGTCCACACACAATTGATGTAGGTCAATTGGAAAACTATGTGGCTCAGAGAGACAATAATTTTGGTGTGACTTGTGCAGCGCAAGTCACACCAGATGCACTTACTGCAGCTCCAAGAAGAACAAGTGGGAAAATACTTATTTGATTTGATTAATTTTTTACTTAAGGTCAAAATAAGTGTATTTAGTTTTAAAGTAAAATGTTTATTTTTTAATCCGTTTTTTATTATGATATACATTTTAAAGGATCATAAATATAACTTATTTGCTCACAGTATAATAAATAAAACATAAAACAAAACTTACACACTTGGTAATGCAATTTTATTTAAGAAAATAGTATTTAAATAATAATATACTAGTATAATGTGCCGGTAACTTCAATTTCGTAATAAACAAAAATGACAGATGACATGACATCTGATGCGTGATCAGTTCAGTTGCTAAAACGCATTCTCTTTACAGATGATATTTTAGTGATATTATTTGATATGAAATTATCACTTCAGGGAGATCTTTTTGATACAACCTGCAAATGGAAGACACCTAATATGTACTACTGCGGTTGTTTTAAACTATTAGTATTAGTACCTATAGATTTTATTCAGTTGAGCTTAGGCAGTTTGTCGTCTTTATTGATAAAAGAAATATATAGATATAGAAGAAAAGGGAATAGGGGAAATGGAATAGGGAAAAATGAATAAGGAGAAGAGTAACGCAAAAGGGAGGGTAAGGGAAAAGGGAAATACGAACAAAATTCAACCGGGAAAAAACCCCAAAGGGGAAAGGCGTATTCCACATTCTACCAAGTGGCGCGTTGAAAGTGAACGTCCGGCTTTCTAGTCTTTAATTCTGAAGAATATTACAGAAAGAAACTGTTCAGTGTATACGCTTACCTAGTTTAAAAGTGGAGAATGCTAAATATTCCAATATTTCACTGCGAGCAACAGTTTCGTTTGCCTCTCTTTGAAGCCTTTCATCAGCTTCGGTCATCCATAAATGGGTGTGATGAAAGTCGCCATTATTATAAGATTGTCTTCCTAATTCGAAACAATCAGCAGCTGTTAATTCCGATGTATATTTGACGCCATTGATTTTTCCGCTTGCTAATGATGTGGTATCCAGGCGATACGTATCTTGTAAACGCGTCAACGCGACAGCCGCGCCATTTAAATCTTCATCTGAAGGAAATTTGAGTGTATCACGGTAATGGGTTAAATTTTCCAAAGATTCTAAAATATTAAAAAATCGTAAAATCGCGAAGATTAAATATTAAATAATACCTTGTCCAACATTTGTATATGCGAGGCTTTCAACTTGTTTCCAATCTGTAGTTAAACGTTTTACCAACAAATAAGCATTAATGGGGTTTGCGAGGTACGATTGTATATCTTCCGCGGCTTTTTCGTGTTGACTGTTGTAAACGTTAGCATACCTATAAGTAATAATTAATTAGATATTTGCTCACATTTAGTTTACGCTGACGATAACTGTTTAAGTAGATCTAGCTTCTGCTCTTGGGCACGGATGTAATTTTCTAAGGTTGTGATTAATACTGCTTCTGTTTGTAGGAGTTCTTCCAAGTCTGCTAAAGCAGTGTATAATTCCGAATAAGCGGTACCAAATAATAATCCAAACAGAATCACAGCGAGTATTCTTGTCATGATCGTATGGCTGCAAAAAAGTAGGAAAATTAATTGGTTTACAAATGGTGTCGGAATCATCATAATATGAAGTTAAATTTAAGTCCCATCAGCAATTTATAAATATATTTAAGTACTCTCTGTCTTATTTTATGTTTTAACCTACGTCATCATTTTTTGTCCATATGAATCAAATCGATACTTCTGAGTCAAATTAAAAACCGTATAAACAGAATACCTTATGCGCGGTTTTTCCTATTAGATTAAATTCGATTTTACATTCCCTTTAATCAAAATAACTTACTTATTGAACACTTTACAGAAGGCTCTATGTTTTAAAAGAAAATGTTGTTGTTGCAAAATATAGAAAGAAAGCGAAAAAAGGGCGGGAAATAACTAATAAAAACGAAATACACAAATTAACAATGCTATAGATTAGTTTTAATAACTGACAGCTGCCATAATGGAAACTGAAAACTGTGCACTATTTTAAGTATTGTAATTAAATAAAGCAGTAATATCTCTATCTATCACATTCATGAAATATGCATGAACTCAATCCTTGTATCTTTTTCTGTGAGACAAGCGGAAACTTTGCTTCTTCTTTCCAAAAGAAATACTTGAGAAAAATAGTCAAAATTAGTAGATTGTCTTTACTCGTATGATACATCAATGACGTAGGTTAAAACATAAAATAGACAGAGTCTAGTTTCTGTTTTGGTGTTTAGTGAATATATTGTTCTTGTTTACAGTACGGAATATCTGTTTGTTACTGACTTAATTGAATAAAACTCTTGTAACACAACACAGTTTTATTACACACTTAGATAACAACCTACTTCTTACTACCAAGCTTGTAGAAAAGTAGGTTTCTACTTACATATTAATTTTATTGTACTAAATTCTAGTTATTCTAAGGGCCGTTTGCACCAACGCGTAAAGCTTGGTTTAACTTTAACTGGCGCTTAGAATGTAATATTCGCTATACGTATTAAAAATGAAATATCACTTTCAAAGTGCCGCTTAAAATTAAACCACGCTTAACATGTTGGTGCAAACGGGCCTAATAGTTTCTATAATTTGAAATAGTAATAATGATAACGGTAGTATTTACTGTGTAGGAGAGGCCGTTGAGATGTTACTCTTGACTTTTATGTGTATTTTCATACTATGAAACTGAGCTTGTTCTGTCCACAGTACAGTCTCTATAATTCTGCGACAGAACTCTACCTTTCCATTAAAATTTACTGGCAACAGTTCTTGATGGAACTGGACTTTATAAGGGTGAAACTTATTTTCAAGCTAATATAATGTAACGAGCGCCAACTTTTCAACTGGCGGTTCCGATAGGCGTCCCTAGATGGCGCTAGCATAGCGGAAGAAGAACTACCTACGACGAATGACAGAGGGCAGCACCGGGTCGAAGAATCGAGAATATTCTGGAAGGAATCTGGAAGGACGTTCTAGAAGGGTCTCGAACAATCTGGACGTTCGCGCCAGCTATAAATAACGCCTCGGGTTGGCCAGGAGGCAGTCAATCGATACGAGTTCGATAGTGCGGTCGCGATTGAACTAGTACATGTAATATAAATATCGTTTACATAAATAAAGACATTAGTGGTTAAGTGATATAGTTAATAAGCATTTTTAATAGATTTTAATTACCGTAATTGTGTTAATAGAATAAGTGAATCTAAATATATCGCCTGTGTGTTTTTCTAAAACCCCGACAACGTTTTAAGAACGGAAAAACGTAACAATAAGTACTTTCTATAAGTTTGCGAAACCTTTTTTTCATTTATTGTCTTAGGTAGTCACAGTCCGATAAAATTGAGGACCAGATGTCCGGATCCAAAATTATCCAGATCCTAGGATTTACTATCTGGTTCTCGAATCCAAATCCACGACCCGATTCTCAGATCCGGATCCGCTATCCATATAAGTGCACGTACTAGATATGTGCACATTCATTTTGTATTACATAGGTGTTCAACAAATCCTACTAATGATAGTACCAAATACAAGGTTTCGGCTAGTGGAAATTTCGTTCAACAACACGCATCGAAATATTGCAAATGAAGCATGCACATACGGGCAAGTTGATTCTGCTCGACGCCTGCCAGTGACGGGCGATGCAGCACTCACTTGACTGGCCCAGCACGGCATACTCATTGTTGGACGAGGAGGATTGGAGACCGGCAACGCATTCCAGTGTTAATGTACGCCAACCTTACAAATACCACTAAGGAGCCCGGTTCGTTTTTGTGTAACGATTTTAGTGCCGAGTGTCGTGATTCGCAAATTTTCAAAAGCTCGGAAGATATATCTTTTATATCTTTTTCTCAGAAAAATAAGTACGCTCAAAAAAGTACCTGCATTGAGATAACCAAAATTTAGTTAATTTAACAATACTCATTGGTTGCGTATAGCGAACTAATTTATTTTGTTCTAGGAACGAAAACAAATTTTAGGTATTTGTTGTTACTACAACAAATTTATATTGTTACGGTAACTCTAGCAAGGGGTCAATCGAAACCTTTGAAAGGCATACCACGAAAAATTAAAGTAGCATTTTGTTAACATAACTCTCTCTGTACACCAAAAAACGATTTGGTTGCGTCAACCAAATTTTATTCAAATTCCCGCATATTGGGGGTTAATCACAACGATCACTCCGTCGCCGTAATCTGCAATGAAGGGACGATCTCGGCTGCTGTTAGTCATTTATGTGGTAAATATACCAGATTAATAATTTATAATCGTATTTACTTTACCATTTCTGCTAAATATGTTCTGTTACTGTAATGAAATAGGAGAAGCGCCATCTATGGGACAAGTAATACATGTAAGTACTTAACGTGCTTATTATATTATATCTACTATTGTACTTCCATTCGACAGTTTGCACAACCCAAAACGTAATTTGATCTAACGCTTGACACAGTATTTTTAGTTGAATGAAAAAAAAATGTGTTAACTTTCAAGTAATATTAAAGAAACCATTTTCATTTTCATTAGATTAGAACAAGTTGAAACTTTAATTTAACAAAACAGATTCATGCTAAATCCTTTCTTTATAAAGCTCGAAATATTGCTTTAGTTAAACTCAAATTTTGGTCACAATAACAAAAAAAAAAAACAACGAGGAGCATTTTGTTAATTTAACACAGTAACTTTTCTGAGTGTATATAAGTGAACAAATTTGCCACCCATTGAAGACTACAGATCTAAAAATTTTTTTTTGATTGACAGTCAAAAACCATTGCAACACGGTTACCGTACTGCAATGGGGTACTTGCTTTCATCACAGTTCCTATGAAATATTTATCTGGCAAGGAACACATAAATATTTTAAGCATGTCTGCCACATAGAAAACTTATATCGAATATGGAAAGTTAGTGTAGTGAAATAGGAGAACCGCCATCGTCACGGCAATTTCAGTACTCGTACAATATATTTAAGATATTTGCTACTATAAGCGTAGAAAACTTTGCTTTTATAATGTTTAGAACATTATCATGTGATGATTTAAGTAATACACTTTTGGCGTAAATCTAGTACAACATTGCCTGTAACTATACTGACTTTGTATGAAATAAACAGTTTCTTTTGCTGTTAACCTAGTTTATTTAAATAAAAGATATTTTAAACAAATAGTTTGATCGTTTCAAAAAAAGCAATAACTCAGTAGTATGCTAAGTTACTATATTTTCAGTTCAAATAAAGTTTTCTTATGTGAAGTAACATTTCTCAAAGATATCTACGATACGTAGCGCCCAAAACGCAGATGACGTAATATGTATTAGTAAAGTATCGCTTGTTATATCGTACACCACAATTATGGTAAATTTTTACTACATCTTTTCTTCATGTATCTAAAATAGTATTAAATTCTATATTTTTACGATCCCGAATCTTATAAATATTGTTTTCAATGTTGAAGATTGCTTTTTATACCACTGTAATTGGCGTAACCCCAACGAATAAAGCTTAGGTAAAATTAAATATAAATTTAACTTATAACCCGCGGAAATAAAAAAGAAATATATAGCCAAAAGCTTTTAACTAAAGGTCACGAATAAAAAACAGCAATACAAGAAAACCACACAAACTCATAAATTAACAATAACAATTTAACATAATAATAATAATAATAATAATACTAATTTATTTGAGAGTTCAAATATCGTCAAAGGTTACAATGTAATATTCATATATGCAGGGTGTATCAAATAAAAAAGTAAATTTTGCTTGGGTGTTGACTACACGACATATAAATCACAAACCCACCGAAACCGGATTTCATCATTAAAGAATAAAAAAAAGTAAAATTTAGAGCCAAAAATTCTTTAGTCCGGGCCTGATGCAAGGAAACGTCATGTTAAGCACCCGCTGAACGTGGTATTATGTATAAATACATTGCACTCATTTAGTATTATTCTTAATGGTATGCCGTAAATTAGTTTAACGTCATTCTGAATAAATAAAAGCCAATGGGCCAGTGTGCCCTAAAAAATATTTTAAAAAATTGCTAAAAATAGCAAGACAGGCATTTTACATTTCTTCTTTTTATAAAATAAACATTCCTTTTTTGTTAAGAGTATTCTACGTAAGTCTACAAAGTATTATTGTTAATATCCTGATAAGGCGTTCGAGTTTCACCGGATATGCGACTTCAGTAGTTACAAAAAACGTAAATATTTTTCTTTTCCTTTGTCGAATCGAGAGTTAGTTATTAATAAACGGTGCCACATGAATCTGAGTTATTTCTTTTGGATTTATTTAATCATATAACGCAAAATGAATTGAATCGAATTATACAGAAATAAATGCAGATACAGAAAATTTGTAAACACGGCTTTTATTATGATGTCGCGCGAAAATGAATGTATACATTCCCGCGCTTTTGCCTATGCATGGAGCTTCGATTTTCTTTATATGAAATCATGATGGTCCTGAAGAGGATCGTTTTTTCGAGACGAGAAGAATTTAAATAAAATGTTGGAAGCGGCTTGCACTCCAAGCGGCGATCCACACAAAACTAACAGCGGTAATAGCTGAATGATAGTGGTATGTGGTGGTATACTAGGGACAGCATTTAGGTTGGGCACAGGTGCGGCTCTAGCCCACGGCATTTATAAAATATTTTTTTCTCGTTAATGCTTATAGATATACCCCCTGTGCATTAAGATTTTTTGATTGTATATGACTACAGCTGCTACATATTATAATATTTACCTCTATATCTGATACACCCTGTATACTTAACTAAATCATTAACTAGGGTTACTACGCAAGAAGTCTTGAAAATTATAAAACAAATGTTCATTTAAAAATTTCCAGAGTTCTGTTTTTATTTTTTTTTTAGTTCTTTTATCTGTTTTATGTGGAGGGGGAGAGCACTGTACGCCGATATTGACTTAGTATTGTAGGATCTCCAGTATGCCTAGTTTTCACAGTGCTCTGTGATAAATCACCATTGCAAGGGTACAGATGTTTGTGCTTGTAAAAGAATAATATTAGTCTGTATATACGTATATAGACATGGTAAAGTTAATACGCCTAATTGCATAGCGTTGTATCTATATATGGGTAAAAACATATACAAAATCTGTTAATTAAAGCAACTTACATGGAAATTAATCGGAACAAATATATGGGTAAAAACATATACAAAATCTGTTAATTAAAGCAACTTACATGGAAATTAATCGGAACAAAGGTAGACGTCTGTTCGGCACGAAGACGTATATCCAAATAAATGTTCAGAATTCAAATACATCCAAGTATACCTTTGGAATTTACATGTTTATTACTAGTTTTTTCAAAAAATTCTATTTGAAAATAGTTTCGTTAGTGCTATTTGTTTCATTTTGTCCACATTTGTTAGCTGTTTGTGTCTTTTCTTAAATATTTCGGATTCCTCTAATTGTAAAGTAC
Organism: Protaetia brevitarsis; assembly: GCA_004143645.1. Lineage (NCBI taxonomy): Eukaryota > Metazoa > Arthropoda > Insecta > Coleoptera > Scarabaeidae > Protaetia > Protaetia brevitarsis. The sequence goes on along the minus strand of RXPK01003993.1, from coordinate 95,312 downwards.
TAAATACGTAAATGTCGTTGTATTTTTACATTTAAAGATATGGGGACTGCCTGGAAGCTTTTGTTCTATGCCACTTTATTTGGAAAGAACCCACGAATATTAATTTAAATTCTCTTATCGTGACGGCAAATAGATTGAGAAGAGTTTTGTTATTAATTTGGTGACTTGATTAAACATGAATTTAGATATCAGCTCTAATACAAGGAATTTCAAACAATAATAACATAAACACTAAAATGAGGCGTGATTTCTATCGTATAAAAATATATCATTGATAAAAACTAAAATATCTTGTAACTTCTTTATTAGTCGCCTTTGAACAATAAACTACAAAAATGTTTTTCTTTTTTCTTCACTTTCGCCAGAAAATAATTTTATTAACGAACTTAAAAACTTTGCATTTTTGTTACAATGGAATTAATTATTTCAGCTTATGAAAGAACCAGCCGTAAGAAATGCCATTGAAACACAACAATTGAAACCATTTTAAAGGACTGGTTTTGAGCTGGGGAGTTCTGACACTCCGATAAACAGTTCGATTTTGTAAGAATGGATTTGTAATTTGCAACTACTTCGGGAGCACCCAAAAGAGATAATAAAAAAGAAAGCTCAGTTGGTCACACGCGAACTTCAATTTCTCGATCAAGGAATAATAAAAGTAGAGTTAGGAGGAAGAAGGATAGTCCAATAACTTCTAGAAATGATAGAGAGCTAAACCTTTCCAGAAATCTCACAACCGATCTTGAACGCCATCTACTTTGTGTACACATTGGATAGGTATTCAGAGTGAAGCAATTTTTAATTGTTTCAAGAAAGCAGGTGTTGGCAATTTGAAACAGAATAAGTAAGTTTTTTCTCATTTCTTTCTTTCACTTTTCTTTAACTATGCGCAGAAAAGAGAGATGCAGGTTGGCAGAACGTTTTATCAGACGAGCCATCCTAGGAGTTTGAAGGTAACCATAAATGCCTACAATTACTTGTAGTGATTAATGAAGCTTTAAGCCTTAATGACCTAATGGCGATTAATATTAGATCATTAATCAATACTTTGCATTGGTGTAGAGTAGACTGAGGGACAGTGTCTTGTTTCTTGGGGGGAATCTACTATGGCTAAAAGCATTTTCACAACTCTAAAATGCACATTAAGAATTATAGCTAATGTAAACATTACTCATCCATGTGGGCATTTATATAACGACTTTAAGATTCTAACATTAACGCGTTTAATATTTTCAAGTATGCCTATATGTTTTTGTCAATAAAAAAAAGTTCCAAAGAAATATTGAAGTTTATCAATATCATACCAAGAATGCTGATGATTATGCGTTCCTTCTGTCAACTTAGAAATTTATCAGTTTTCATTGAATTTGGTAGGTCCAAAATTATTATCACTTAACACCTATCATCAAATCCTATAAGCTGTATACACGTAAGTCAATTCAAGAATAAAATCATATTTAGCGGGTAAAGTGCTTCATAATTTGAATGAGTTTTAGTGAATTAATCAATTAAATACGAAATTATTTTTTCTTTGCTAGCTATTAAGTACACTATGATTTACACATAAACTTTCGTATATCACTACATGATATCTTCTACAGTAGAAGATAACATACAGATGTTATTGTATATTAGTATATATTGTATTGTATTATTTCTTTATATTTACGACAATATAAAATATATATATTTACACAGGGCGGGACACCACATTCGCGTCGGTTTATATACGAAAAGTGGCAACATATTTTCAATTTTTTTTTGTTAAGGGTTCAGAAGGACCAAATTTAAAAATTATTTTGAAGTATACAAGCTCACTCAAAGAAAAGTTACACACCAAAGTTGTGAAAAATTAAATGGAACACCCTGTATATTATGGCATATTTTGATAGTACAGACTAAATAAAGGAAAATTGGTATTTGGTTTCTTGTACCTAACTCAATACGATTTACCGCGATGAGAATTAACTATTTTAAAAATGTAAGATCAAATTTAAGAACGATGCTTGTCATGCATATTTTAAGCTAGATATTTTAACTGTATTTATTTTTTAACTAAAGCATTGGACTTGATATTAATAGTTTAAAATATCTGGCTTAAATATGCATGACAGGCGTGCCTCTTAAATTTTCGTCCACATTTTAAAGAATAGTTAATTATCTCGTAAACGAGTTGAGGTAGATATAAGAACCTAACACCAACTTGCCTTTCATTTAGTCTGTACTATCAAAATATGTCATAATATACAGCTGTTCATTAAATTTTTCCATTTGGTGTGTAATGTTTCTTTAGTACCTGTATACTTCAAAATAATTTTGAAATGAGGCTTCTGAACCTGTTAATCTTAACAAAGAAAAGATTGAACTATGTTACCCGACTTTTTATATAAACCGACGCGGCATGTAAGTGCCCACCCTGTATATATATATGTTACACTAGCGAACTTCTCTTATCGTAAGACTACAGCATAAAATAGAGCTAAATGTGTAGCATGGGTAGTAGACGACTTATGCATTCACTGCCGTCTTCGAAATATGTAAACACAGATGTGCGATCTCCGTGTTTTTTTTGTAGTAAATCAACTTTAAATGTAAGGAAGAAGCAGTAAATAAACATAGAAAAAACATTGATCTTATAAAATAGACAGAATTAAATACATCAAAGGCGCATACTTATGCCTACCGACTTACCTCGGTTAGCACAATTCGATTTTTTCAATTATTTACCTTAAATATAATATTGTATACAAACAGATGTTTTGTTTTCTTTACACATCCTCAAGCTTTACCAAATATGTTTGTGTTTTTAATCCAATTGATTCATAATGATTGTTTTCATAACTATTTTTAATTCGCCGCGGCTCCTTTTTTCGATATTAACATAATGAAGAATTAATATTTATATAACCTAATCATTAATTATTAATTTAAACCTGCATTTTGTATTTATAGCTATCACTACTGTTCGATTTAGCACTAATTCAAATTTTGTATTTCTTTTGAAAAAATATTGTGAGACTTTTGAGGTAAAATCTTTGAAACTAGGAAATTTATAATCGAAATATTATTTTTCTTGTTATTATAATAATAATGGAAACATACCATTACTTTAACTAATAAAAAATATTTCTGACGAGTGTAAAGCTTTTCGTTCTAATATCTGATATAAAAATCATGGTTTTGAATGCATCCTCGCCATATCTCCTTTATTATTTAATGTTAAAAAAGAAAGCCGGAGCGAATTAAAAAAAATGATATGAAATCATCAGACATTAATTAGATTAAAAAATATAAGCATATATGGGTAACGCTGCAAGGAAAACAAAACATGCATTTCGTCAATAACGAAATTACTACAAATTTCTCTGCATTAATCAATTAATTGGCGCAACACCCACTTCACGAAAAATGGAAGTATCTAGTAATAATCCTTATTACAATATTGTTTAATATCTTGCATAGGGGCTGTCGCAATTTAGTTAATGTGTAATAAATAAATCCTTTTAAGTTATATAAATAATTTAATAAAATAATTTAAATTATATAAGTAATATTGAAAAAAGTGTTTCATTCATAACGGAGATATGCTTTACTGATTTCGGTATAGCTAAATACTTTAAATGTCTTCATACGATCCATTTTGATAGTTTCATTATTATTTGCATACGTATAAAATGAATAAAAGTAATAAACCCATTGATATTTATTGTATAATTAACATGCCTTTGGATTAGTTCCTAGTCGTAGTTCAACTGTAAAATGAAAATACCTTTTAAACCATTTAATAACACTACAGCTATTCGAAATACTTCAAACATCAAATAAATTTATTCCTACGCAAAGATAACAAATACATAAGAGATGCATTCAACTTCGCACATTAATAAATCCAGTCTAAGCTTTTTTAAAATAACCGACAGAGAGACCGCACATCTGTGTTTACATATTTCGAAGCGGCCAGTTACTTCATAAATCCGTCTACTATCCACGCTAAAGATATGGGCTCTATTTTACCTGTAGGTCGTACAATTAGAAAGTGTCGCTAGTGTACATCTTCTGGGTAAATAAATTTTCTATTCTATTTTAAACTAAAAAACTTCTTTTCCTTCAAATAGAACATCGTTTTTTATTACAGCCTGGATTGCAGTGTAAAATTTTACATCGATTAGTATTAGCTGTTCTTGATAGTTTCTGAAATATTACTGCTTTTTGCATAAAATTATAACTAAATAGGAAAGGCACGCAAGTTGATCCGTTCGATTTTGATAAAATTTGGCGGAAATGTAGAACACCGAAAAATATTTGATGTCAAGCACTGATCCGCGCGCAAATGCTTCTTCAGCACTATTTTGTGGAGATACAGGCGTACCCAGATATTGGTTATTTATTAAACTTGTTAATATTATGAAGATGTTCAGTATACTTTAACACAAAAAGGTCATTCTGGATACGTCGTATTTATCTTTAACAATGTGTGTTTGATAACTAATTGCAACTGTAACAAATGGAACCAGACACTTTATGATAATATACTTCAGCGAGCTGAACACACTCTTGTACCAGGTGAAAAGTTGCGAGCTGTGGATTATATTCTGGGCGACTGGAAATGGGAAGGACTTCAGTTGTAGGCCTACTTACGCACGAGGCCGCACGAGATTTATTAAAGTTCAGCGAATCGTCATATCTTATTGTCAGCCGTAATAAAATGAGCGTGATATCCTTTTTCTCGCTAGAGATCATTCTTATATCACTGTTGGTGGTATGAATAACAGATTAATAACCAATCCTCTAAACGAGTTATTGTAAATACGATTTATGAAGTTTGTAAAAGTAATATTAAATCCAACATGTGCTAATTTTGTACGACCGATATTTATTCTTATGTAAAAGGTTTAAAACAGTTGTTAAAACTAATATTACATTCGCGAGTAATTTGTCTAGTTGTCAAAACGGCGGATCATATTACGAATAGCAGTCGCGCTAGAAATTGGTATTTCAGAATAATTTGCTGCAAATAAATCGCGTGTAACTTCTCCTGAATTGCCACCGTAAAATTGTTTTACCATAAAAAGTTTTTTCTCGGGGGCGTAATACTCCATTTTTTTTATAAAATGACTGACCGCGATCATACTTTATTAACCGTTATAAAATTTAAGGACAATACCCCAATACCCAGCAACTACAATCTGTACTAGCTAGACTAAGGAAAGAGGTTAATAGATTAAGGCAGGGATATCAGAGATGTAATGACGCGGAAGTTAGGCACGATCGTAAAACCGTAATATAGGTTAAAGTATAGAGAGTACAAAACACTAATTCAGACCACCTAAAGAAAATAAATGGGGCGAATTTTGTACTAGGTCAGCGGGAAAGGACCCATGAGGATTTGTATATACTGCTGTGGATTGGCACCCCGGGGGTTATAAATTCGGTGTAATATTATTAGAGATCAATCTTTGTCGATGCGTCGGGCAAATTCTCTCAGAAGTTAATATTTTATTTTTAAGTAAGATTTTGTTAATAGATTTGTTTGATGAATTTAAGTATTTTATTGTTCAGCTGTTTATATTAATTTCAGTCATTTATTGTCAGTATTGTATATATATTTTGTTCATTGTGATATTCAAGAGAATTTTCTTTGTATTTTATGCGCTGCGAGTGCACGCAGATAATTTTATATATGTATGCGATGTAGGGCCTCTTAAAAGGTAGTTCGTTGAAAGTTTTCGTAAGTAGATGTTGTTTATTTTCTTTGATGCCATTTTTGGTAAATTCATTTCTTATTTAAAATGTAGTTCGGTTTATTTGAATTTTATCAGCTTTCAAGAAACTCTTTTCATTAATTATTGCTGTTGTGTTTAATTGTGTGCGCATGTTGGATATAAGATCAGTAATTATTGTAATTTGTTTTAGAAGAAATTGTTTTTTAGTTTAAAGAGTTTAATTTTTCCGTTTCGTAGTTTTCAGTTTTAGTTTTGAGTATTTAATCACCTCGGTTTAGGTGAAGAAGCATTGAGCTTGTAATTATATTTCAATTTAATATTATTACAATTGTTTGTCCACGTTTAAATTAATTTTAGTGTGTTGTAATTTTTAAGACCACGTGGATTTTTTGTGCGATTTGGATTTTCTTCTAGAACAAATCTGTTTTTTGTTTGATAAAGGATTTGCATTGTTTCTTGTTAATTGTAGATTCCTGCAGTTTTTTATTTCGTCCAGGACCTTAAGTCCATGGTTTATTTTTACTGCAATTTGTAAAGAATGTTTTTTTTTCTTTTTTTTTTATAAAAATAAATATCAATGAATGTAAATGTCATTCTAAATTTTTATTCTTTTATTTTGAATTCAACCTTTGCAATTTTAATAATTAAAGTTAGTTAATTTACTTACGCCCACATTTTACTTTTCAAGATTAGTTTAATTGCGAATGTAACGCTGAGATCAAAGAGTCTTTTGCGCCCTTTTAAATTTTTATCCACTGAGTTAGTTGATTTAACTTTTTTTTTTAATTTCACTTTTCATATATGCTTGTACCATCTGTACACAGCAATACGTAAAAAATATTCGCATAGTACCGCGGTAGCATTAAAGTTAGGTCAAAATTTATATATACGCAGAACGCAGAGGAAACTGCAGATTTATTACTAAATAAGTTTTTTTTTTTGCCAGGGACACAGTTATGGATGACAGGGCTGGGGGTAGAATCTTATAGAAAAATTTCGTCCAATTTCCCATTGGTTATTGTAATCACGTGGTAAATTAGTTATTGTGCTAGGAATGGTGCGCTGTATGCATTTGGAAAGCTACATTATCGCATTAACACCTCATCCACCTGCGCTTAAACTGCGTTGAGCCAAACCAACAACAACAAGATCTAATGTTGTTGAGGGATTTCGATCATAAACGGTCGGAAGGATATTTACAAATTTAATTACCATTGATTAGAATAATTAGGATTAAGTTATTGTTACGTATTACAATAGGTACTGCTGTTGTTTTGTTTGTTTTTAGATCATTATTTCTATCCTCTTTCGACTTCAAATTCATGTGTGAGAACGGGAGCAGCTACGTGAAGATGGCACGGCTGTCGGAATTAAGGGAATGTGGAGGCTGCTTCTTCAGCACTCAGAAGGATTAGCGTTTATGTGAACTAATGACATTTCACATATTTTAGCGTTTCACATAAAGTAGTATTCACATAATTGCAAGGCAACTGTATTATAGTTTTGTTATTAGCAATCATAGGCAAATTATTTAGTTAGAGTAAGAACATTTCAATTGTTAAAAATCCGTATAGTACTTAGGATAGGTAGCCTCGTGCAGTACCTTTAGGTGAAGCACGGGTTAGGATGATTTGTAATTATTTAGCTTTTCGTAAATAAAGTGTAAAAATAACATTAACGTAACTGCATGTTCAAATCCAGTTGATAATATATAATATATCTTGAAAAATATATGCAGCTCTAACTTACAATAGATTACTAAATATTAGGCCACAGATGTTAATAAATCTCCATATTCAATCAAGTACTTCTATTTAAGTAACCTATTTTTTGACAAGGCGCGTCGCGTAGTTCACATAAATAACGGTCAAATGATAGAAAGGTTATATGGTTGAAATAAATTTTAATTATGTCGACCGAACCTGCGATTCACTGCATATGAAAAATAGCATAGATATTTTGTTGTTGCAATGCATTAAAATGAAAAGTAATATAAAATTCCAAATAGTACGGTGAGTAGGATAGTACTGATTAGAGGGAATAGTTCTAGTTCAAATACTGGTATTGTGTCCATTCATATAGCAAACCAAATTTTGTGTATATATGTATTTTAATTTAACATTTTTATATGAGTGTACATAAAATGAAGCTGTTTTAGGAAGTTATGTTCTAATTCTGCAGCGAAAGGATCAGTCGGAAAAGCATAATGAAATCGCTCCCAGAAGTGGTTTTTGAAAAAAGTTATCCATGGACATTGAGAAGTCATCATTAGGTAATAAGGCGACTATTACCTAAATATTCGGAGTTGACTCTGTGTGCAGTCATATATCTACATATAATAGAGAGCTATTGTAAACTAAATGATTCGAGCTGCCCTGTTCAGCAGACTAAAGAATGTAGGGACGCATCTTGGTGGAATAACCATCTGTCAAAATTAAGATCCGATACGCGGAAGCTCTTTAACAAGGTCAAGCGTAACGGGGATTGGCAGAGTTACCCCGAGTAGCTTATTTCCTACAATAAAGCTATTAGGAAAGCGAAAAGATAAAGCTTCAGAAAGTTCTGCGAGGAAATCGATTCAAAATCTACCGCTTCGTGACTTCACAAGGTAATGGCGAAGGGTAGAATCGATTCAGGAATGGCACTAAGAAAGCCAGATGAAAGCTTTACTGAAAGTGAAGAAGAAAGAGCTCTCCTCCTCTAGAAACTCACTTTCCTGAAAGCAAACTGGGAACCTCGGAAAATCCTTCAGTCGTGGACTTTCGGAATGACTGCCTGTTAAGCAGGACAATATAATACGTTAAAAAAATGGGTTAATCAGGCTTTAGCAAATATTTTAAACAGGAGTTTAGATACTAAATTAAATTTGAATGCGTACAAAGCAGAGGCGATATCTTTAGGCAAACCGAGGCAAAGAAGGTCTACATTTAAATCAGGAGAGGGTGGAATTTATTGCAAAGAATTTGTCAAATATCTCGGGGTTATTTTAGATGACAAATTAAATTTTAGGGCGCATATTCAGTATGTTACATCTCAACTAACACTTAAATTAATTTCGATTAAATCTCGATTGATAATTTTAATCCGAAATTTAATTGATTAAAAATTTCATCAATTAATATCGACTCTGAGTGTGAATAATTAAAAAATAACGATTGAATGAAATCGATCCGGCCAGATTAAAAATTAAATTAAGTTCAATTTTTAATCACTTCAATTAATAATTGAATTTTTTTTTATTTCGGTTTCGATTGATGAATTTGATTGAATTTTGCCCAGCTCTGGTATGTTCGCACCGAAACATTACTACTAAGCTAAGGCAAGAACAATTGACAATGAAGAACTCCTTATTCTGTTAAATTTAACAGTAGCTTTTTTTAATTATCAATACAAGCATCAGTAGTAATCAGCGAAATATTCATTTCGTCTAACACACCTGCATTTTCCGACGCGCTCTTTTCTCGCGCGACCAATTTCTCATATAGCCAAATGGTACCAGCTCTTGAAAAGTTATATATTAGGGTACATGTAGGCGGATTAGATCTATTATTTAAAAAAAAATACGCAATATGCAGGGTGTTCCATGATTTAGCAGTGCATCAAAGCTATGTTTTCTTTAATGAAACACCCTATATTTTATAGCATTTTTAAATTTCACGTCAAATACTAGATCAATTTTATGAAAGGTTCACTATGCCTAATTTTTATAGTTCAAGAGCTATTTCATTTTTTTAGAAATTTCAATGTTGCAATTAAATTTAGTATCTCTAAAATGACTTAATTCAGAGAAGCGAAACCAAAACCGTAAACCATACTTTGTTTGGTTGCGACATTCAACTTTTACTAGTAGTATATAGTACTAGGGCAAATTTCATAAATTTTGTTCCGGTGTAACTTATATTATTTTAAATGAAATACCACAATGTATTTCTATGTTGATAGAAAATTTTATCGTCTTTGAACTAGTATTAGGACTCCCTATGTCTATCTCTACGAGTTTTTAAATTATCTGCGTTTTTTTGGCGATTTAAATGAACTAAATTTGTTATTATAAATGGAACACCCAATATATCTTTACATTGATGGATAAAAAAAATATTGCTCCAAGAAGCAATTTTTGTAAAACAGGGTAAAAATACAGTATAATTTCTCTTATCCGGTTACCTTGGGACAGCAATTCGATAATACTATCTGCATAATGCATTTTCCTATGGAAAAATAAGGTATGTATATTATATATCCGGTAAAAAATTGCCAGCGGTGGATTGCGTTCTGGGCGACTGGAAATGGGAAGGACAGTTGTAGGCGTACCTGGCACGAGGCTGCAGCAGAGGTTTATTAAAATTCGGCGAATCGTCATAGCTTATTGTCAGCCTAAGTAAAATGAGCGTGATATCCTTTTTCTGGCTAGAGATCATTCCTATATCGCTATTGATGGTATAAATTACAAAGTGCAAAGTGAAAATTGTCATAGACCATAAGCCTGTAGTCTATGGGTAAAAATAAACAAACATAGGATCAAACCGGCAGGGATTAAAAATAAAGCTGCTTAAATATGACTTAGACGTATCCTATTGCCCTGGATATAGGTTTGTATTATTCGCCAACACCGACATTGAAAATTGGGAATTAAAATGCAAGATTTGTGAACGATATAAACCCGCGAATTTTAAGGAATCTTTAATATGTCGGAATATCTGATAGTAATAGATTACTTCTCTAAATGGTTGGAGGTGATACCGTTAAAGTTTAAGACTAGTACTTTTGTAGAAGCACTTACGTAAAAGGATATTTGCAGCACATGGTGTTCCTAAGGTAGTGGTAGCTGACAACATGCCATTTGGATCACACAAATGTAAACAGTTTGCATCAAACTAGAAATAAGCCTTATATAAGTAGCATAAATGGTATGGGATTCCTGAAAACTTTGTACCAAAGTGTTTCAAGTTTTTACTCACTAAACCGCTTTCGTCGCGATGATAAAACATGCTTATATTTTCAAAAAGACCGTTCAACATCTATGGACGTAACACACTGATATTAGACACACGAATCGGAGAGAGTGATTTTACTGTCTTGAAGATATACTATTGCTAAACGTTCTGCATAGCGCGACTCGTGTAAGCAGACACGTCTGACTACTCTATTGATCACAATATTCAAAAAATTGGTAGATTCTACCTCCACCACACGACTATTATTTATCCTGATGTAGTGAGAATGGTCACGTTTGACACTGCCCAACCTAAATAAGAACCGTTTTCTTAACATTTAATGTAAATTATTTTGGGTAATGGGTATTTTCGCCGATGTCACACTTTTACTCATACAGGTACATGCCTGCTTTAGATTTGTCTTGTAATAACATTACACAATTTGCCAGCTCAAAATTATTTACATACACAGTATAAAACAATGGCCCAAACATACTGCACTGAGGCACACCTCTCATTGCTTATATTTACGTAATGCGGCCTATTTCTTAAATAGCTAGAAAACCATTTCTGAGCTGTACCCTTAACACTATAATGTTCCAATTTTCCAAGCAAGATATTGTAATCTACAAGATCAAATGTCTTACTTAATTCTAGGAAACATCATACACATGAGTTACCTTTATCCACATTACCATATAAATCACTTAGAAATTTCAGTATCACCAAGATAATATTTCGTTGTTTTCTAAAACCGAATTGATTAATATTTAACATCTAATATTTATTGAAGTAATGAACTAATTTTTCTATAATTTGTGCTCAATATTCGTGTGGATCGGCCATCAATGAAAGACTTGTTTATTACACTTGCTAATGGTGACGCTATCTCGTCCACACAATATTTTAATAAATGAGTATTTATACTGTCATAACCAATCGAATACGTATTTTTGAGATTTAAAATTATTTGTGCAATATCAGTGTTTGTTGTAGGATATAAGAAAAACATACTTATTGTTTTGTGTTGGAATATTTAAAGATTTATTAGTTTAGTTATTAGTGTTTCATTTAGATGATAAATGATTAGTAATATTATTAAATCTACTAGCTGCATCTAGTAGCATTCTCGCTATCTTGCAGTGCTATTGTCTGTTTTGTTTTTTTGTGTTTGATTTGTAGAATTAATAATACTCCAAGTAATTGCTCTTGCTTGATGCAGTTTTTAACATTCTATTATTATGGAGCAATTTTGCGGTTTTATTTACTTTCTGGTAAATTATTTTATATTTTTTATAGTATTCGATTGGATGATAGGCACCCCTTGCACTCAACCTATACAAGACCTTCAGGCTGCATGCAGAGATACGTATCCTCCTCATAATCTATTTATTTTTATAATGTGTACGTTACTTTTTTTATTTAGGAAAAACCTAATTTGAAATTGTAATTGAAGGTATTTATGATTTTTTCGTATTGAGTATTAATAATATATTTTGTTAAAAATAAAATTACAGAATATTTGCACCTTTCTTAAACATACTTTATGAAAGTAAATCTAAAACAAGTTTATTTTTATATCCATGGATTGTTCTTGTTTTTAGCACTTTCGCCTATTGAAACTGTACAAAAAAGTTTCGATTTTCTGAATTAATATCTGTCAATATCAGAAACATTTTAAATACAGTCAACCATTGCAGCTTTATATTGGTTAATTAGTTAATTTTCTGTTGTACTTCTGTCTCACTTTTCAAGCTTTCGCCATAGTGCCTATCAGAATAGAAAACGTGCTTGTATGTAGGATAAACCCTTTAGGATGTTGGGATAATAAAACTATTTTAAGGCGGAATCCCACGGCGCGTGACTCGGCGAATATGGCTTGTGGCTTGGGTTTGTCGAGGCTTGCCCATGCTTGGTTCGCGACAAAGTGTGGCAAGTAGATAGGCGTTCCCACGAGGTGTGTGAGTTCATAGTGTGGATTCGTGTTGGCTTGGCAAATCATGGTTTTAGTTTCTCCAGCGACAGCGGAGAGTTTTGTTAAAAAGTAATTAACATGAACGATCGGCGGAGACGTGTTGCAGTTTCTATTTTTGTGACTTGAATCTCGCGGATTCCAAATCGCCGGCTCTCCTTCGTATGCTGACAAAATTTCAAGAACTATGTCGTTTGACCATTCCATTTTTAAAATAAATAACTCTTAACCTCCACAGCTACGAGACGCTACTGAAATTTAATTGCACCATACTCGCCGATGGCCGTTGGATCGGGTCGAAATTATACAAGCCGAGGCCGGAAATGCGTGCGTTCCTTTGGCTCGCGTCAAATTTACCGACAACAATCGGGAAAACACAAACCTCTTCAAGCCGAGCTATAAACGACGAACCTGGCAATTCCCACGGCTCGTGGATCGGCGAATCTAGCGCCGTGGGATTCCGCCTTTAGAAGGGGCTCAATATAGAACTGGGCGTGGAGCCTCTAAATTCGGATTGGTGACCGGACCAGTGTACGGTACTTTATTTAAATACATGTACCGCAAAAACCTTTCTTTTTCTATCTGACCTATCCATCGATCCAGTGCGCTTGCTACTTCACGGTAAATAATTGGTAACTCGGAACGATGTTTCCGCGATGATACGTTTTTTTATTTATTTTTGTTTTGTAAATACGCATGCATATCCTTTATGTTGTGAATGTAAATGCAAATATTATAAATGTAAATGAAGTGTTCAACGGTTCGTTGGTTCTCGTGTACATATAGTGTGTCGATAAAGTAAGGCGCAAAATATTTATAACTTTGCTTTTGTTAAGTAATTGAAAAAAAAAGGTACTGAAACGTTTCAATGTTTTTATAAAAGCTATTAGTAATTTTTATACAACAGCATAAAATTGAAAAAAAACATGGTCCTTTTTGGCAATTAGGACATAGTATTTTTAATTACTGCATTTAATGCAGACATAACTTCTCCACCAAGAAAAAGTATTGAAAATTGGTATATCTTACTTCAGTGATTCTCGAGGTCTGGACAATTATTTGGTCTACTATGAAAATTAAAATATATTTTTTGCAGTAAAGTGCATATGAAATTGACAACAATTTATTTGTCTTACATTAAATCAACATATTTCTATTAACTTGGTTTACAATTTTTGTTATTTTTAATTATGAACCAAGTCTAGTTTATACTCAAAAAAATTAAGCTACAGGATTCAGAAACTTCATTTTATGCGTATAAAGAGCACATAAAGAATACTTTTTTGCACTGCAACAGCACATAGCAAACATTTTTAGCTGAGAATATTAAATAAAATCATAAATGCAGTTAAAAAATATCGTAATTTTCAATTTGTTGAGTTCATTTTTGTACTTATCAACCTATTATTGCGTAAGTACTTGAATGTTTTATTATCATAATTAATTCACTATACTACTACTGCCTTAAAGAAGTCATATATGCAATAAATGTGTGTTACATTACTGTTGTGAGGTTAAATGCATCTAAGTTGATGACAACTTTAGGAAAATATACTTGCAGTTTCCACAAAATTGGCCAGATAGCACTTTCTTAATCGCGCCATTGAGAAATCATGTTATTTCCTTTAGGAACAGTTTCGAAGGAAGTAACTTATTCAAAATTTTGCCAAAATCTCCAATATCTCAAAAACTGTTGAATTTAAAGATAAAAAAATAATACAAATTCCCTTCAAATAATGTGTAAAAATACCTAAAGTAAGATATATAACACCGTTTCATTTAAAATTAAGAAAGTTGCTATCGATTTCCAGAATAACCAAACGTGTTCGGAAGTCGAAAATATTGGGGTGGGGTTTTGTTACGAAATTTTTTGTAGCATTAATCTAGCTGCATGGATCTCGAGAAAATGACAACTTGTATCTTCGTAATAACACAAAACTGATCCACCACGTACGTTTGTTACTTTTAGTTAATTATTAAATTTAGTTTAGCAAAGTTTGAATAAAACGATACGGGATATATTGTATAAAATAATCTGTAGTAAGTTAGATGACTTTATCGAAACCTATTCTTGGTGTGTGATCGCCAGATTAAAGAGAGAAAGAAAAGTTCAAGAATTTATGTCGTGGGAGAAGTCAATGTTAAATGGTAATTCACAATGTGTTTATTTTACATGAAAATTACTATTTTATTTTCCTTTGTTGTTAATGTATTACTTCATGTTTGAGTATAAAATTGATCTATTATTTTGAGCAGAACAAAGGACGCTTTAATTTCTGCTATGAATAAAAAAATATCTTTCCATTCTCCTCTGAATTCAATTATACTCTACACTGTGGACGGTTGAGGAGTTTAAAAAAATGTTTGCTGCAGTGATTTAGTAGGCTGAAAGTCTAGGCATGTGTTCTCAAGGAGGCGCATAAATTGTCCAATTTTCGGATAATTACGTTTATTATCGGATAATTTTCGAATTCAATAATTTTTCGGATAGTTCCGCAAAAAAACTGGTAACTGATTTTTCCTTTTGTTAAGAAATATGTTCCAATCTGCAAAATTCAAATTTTCCACCATTACTTTCAGCAACCCAAACATTAAAATATGAGTTTAGAAACGATTTTGTATTATCGTTGAGTGAAAGAATTGTAGAATATGGGTATTTTGTTTCCAATATATAGATTTTTGGACATATTTTTGGCATATCGATATTTTACATCCGATATTTTATCTTCTAAACGAAAGGTCATACCGTAAGGACCACACTTTTTAGATCTGTGGGTACTGCAATGAGCAACTTGCACAGAGAACTTGCAACACATTTCATTTTGGTTTGGTAGTTTTGAAATGACTAAAGATATCCGCTGAACAACAACGTTAAAAACAAGGTTGTCACAAAGAAATAACAATAACGGCGGATGAATAACAAAAACTGAGTTATGAAGAGTAAGAACGAAGTAAACCTTTCAAATATTTTTTTTTGTGAGAAAAACAATGGTTTCCTTATGTTTTCTTAACATCAAAGTAAAAGGAGGTTCTTTTTTTTCAGGCATATGGGTTCTAATTAAGATTATTAGTAATTGCAATTCAGTTAGATGTAATAGACCCTATCAGAATTAACGTATTTTTCCGTGATCGATTTACGAATATGTTCGAGTTCTTTGGAACTTATTTTACAGAAATTAAATTACTTATCGACTAAATTACGAAAAAAAATATAGGCCTTTTAGGACTTCTACGCTGTCTTGATGGTAATATATCTCAGAACTACAGACTCTTGAAGCGTCTTTATTGGAACTCTGAAAATAGGGCAGTTTCGTTCGGAATGGATCTAGGAGTCTTCGTAAAGGTTAGCATGCAGTCGGGATTGTTTTATAAAAGCCTGGAACCTTTTAGGGTCTAACGGCCGGTTTCATAATGAAATTAAAGTGCCTTTAAGATTTAAAGTGGACTTTAACTTCGAAAATCCGTTTCATAATTTCACTTTAACTTTAAACTGGGCTTTAAAGGTCCTTTAAGTTAAAGTCTTTATTTTGCGGCTTTACCTCGTAAAAGTCAACTTTATTTCTATGCGCAAGCGTATAACCAGGTATAACCAACAAAGCAGAGCGACAGCAGTTTTAAAGTGTGTAAACACATGGTGTAAACATAACCAAAGATGCACTGTTTTGTATTACTGCAGCACTTTTTATATCCTCTTTTGTGTTCAACGCACCTTTGCTATTTTCAAAATGAATGTAGTAGGAACAAGTTCCAGTACATTATCAGATGATGAGGTAGAAGTAGTTGTAAGAAGGCGAAAAGTGTATAGAAATAGAGAAGGCTGTTTCAATAAATACAATGAAAGTGAATTTTTTGAGAGGTTCAGATTGACAAAAGACACTGTTACGGCATTATTAGAACGAATACATTTAATTTCACCTGGCACAAACCGGTAAGTTGGGATAATAATATTAGCTCTTCAACAATTTTCCTTGATATATGCATTTTATAGGGGAGGATCTATACCAGCAATGCATCAATTATTATTAACACTGCGATTCTATGCCACTGGTAACATGCTTATTTCTGTAGGGGATTTTGTAGGGGTGTCAAAGGCTTCAGCATGTAGAATAGTAAAGAGAGTGTCCATTGCTATTCGTACGATAATGCCCGATTACATCTATATGCCTCGAAATAACATAGAAATGGGTAACATTGCACAAAAATTCTACAACATCGCAAGATCTCCTAGGGTCATTGGTGCTATTGACTGTACTTCAATAAAAATACAATCTCCTGGAGGCAATGATGCGGAAATATTTAGATGTAGAAAGGTTTCTTCGCACTAAATGTGCAAACTGTGTCTGATCCTGACCTCAAAATAAGAAATATTGTTGTTAGGTGGCCTGGCTCGTGTCATGATCAAACCATATTTAATAATTCTAGTTTAAAACAAGATTTTTTGAATGGAATGTACGGGCAATATTTATTATTAGGGAATAGTGTAATATGGAGTATGGAAAAGAAGATTTCCAATACTAAGCACAGGCATCAAATTGCGTTTGGAAACTGCAGTGGATGTCATAGTAGCAACAGCAGTGCTGCACAACATTGCAGCAGAAATGAAAGAAAATATTCCGGATGAGTGGTCTAATGAAAACGATGAACCCAATGAAAATGAAATAGTTGGAAATAATGAGAACGAAGGAGGACATGGGGCTAGAAGATTGATAATTGCTGAACATTTTGCCATTTTATAGAGTGTGCACCGTAAAAATGTTTTGAAAACTCGCTGTAATGTGTACAATTTCAATTTAAAAATAAAAACAGATTTACTGTGCAACATTATTTATTTGTTTCCTTTATATATGAAGTTATTCGCAAAATCTTCAAACATTAGCAAACTATATTAAATACAACAATTTCAAAGCTATGAACATATGTGAACAATGTATGTCAATTATATAAAAAAAAATATCTAATAAATTATAAATTGCATATATCAAACTGGAGACATGCAAAAGAAAACTATAAATCCCTTTATACATTATATAAATTGTTTAATACCCTGATTCGGTTTGTTATTTACTTACTATATTTTCCAACAATTAAAAAGCTTAGAATAGATATAAATTAGATGTAATAAAATTTACAGTCGTAAAATTCAGGTAATCCACGGGACTAGACCACGACAGATTGTGAAAATTAAGCGCGCAAAGTGTCGGTACGACCAACATAAAACAGATAAATAGCAAAAATTACTATGAACTAGTGTTCCCAACATTCAAACATTGTATTCAACTTGACTTTTATTAAAGTAAGATGCCATTCTCTTTATGAAACGCAGCAAGTTTAAAGTGACTTTAAAATCGACTTTAAATTAAAGCTGAATTTACTTAAAGGTACTTTAACGTTTCGATTATGAAACCGGGCGTAAGAATTTATTTTATATTTGTGGAGGTTTCTTGATCTCGATATATGGAGTCGAACTGGGTTTCAAGTAGATAAATTTTATTCTTACTTTTTTTTGTAAAACTATATTCTGTAGTATATTTCTTAGTACCTATACGTCGTAGTATCGTATAGTTTTTGTATGCTATACTGTGTTTGTACCTTTGGTTAATATTCGCACATTAAACGGCAAAGTATACGCAGGTATATAGTGTTTCTGTCACCACCGGTCAAATATCCTCCACTGGCGACGAGGATAAGTGTTACAATGGCAGATTCAAATCCGTCATATTACGGTAAAATCCGCGAATTTAGTGTTCAAAATAGTGACTGGATAATTTATAAAAGAAGACTTGATAACTATTTTCTCGTAAATGAAATAACAAGTGACGATAAGAAAAAAGCTATCTTACTAAATGCCCTGGATGAAGAGGCTTATAAGTTAATGTACAATCTGTGTCTACCAAAATTACCAGAAGATAAAACATATAAAGATTTGGCTGAATTATTCAACAAGTATTTTGCGGTGGCGGAATCAGTTTTCGTTTCACGAGGAAATTTTTTTTCCGCTTTCAAGAACACGCATGAAACAGCGAATGAGTGGGCGGCTAGAATAAGAAGTTTGGCGTTGAATTGTAATTTTGAGGAAACTGTTATTGATATGATGTTACGAGATCGATTCATTATTGGTTTCACCAAAGGACCAGTTCAGTCGAAGTTATTCAAGCAACTTATTACAAGCACCTTCGCTGAAATAATTCAAGCAGCTATAGCAGAAATGGCGGCCGAGTATCATCCGGAAGTACCTCCAACGTCACATCTGTAAAGATGGAACCAGGTATCCATCATGTGATTTCCAAGAGAGCAACTGCGCCCCCAAGCGGTGATCAGCGGTTTGATTACCTCCGTGTGCCGATTTCGAAGTTTCACAAATCCGTATTGGGAATGATTAATTATTATGGCAAATTTGTTCCCAATTTAGCATCAATATTGCATCCATTTTATCAATTATTGAAGAAAGACGTCAAATGGCGATGAACTAAAGATTGCAGTAATGCATTCAGGAGAGTGAAGAGTATTTTAACATTTGCAGATATTTTAGTACATTATAATCTTGAATATTCACTCCGTTTAACAACTGATGCAAGCCCATATGGTCTTGGATGCGTTTTGTCTCATATTTTCCCAAATGGTCAAGAGCGGTCGATAGTGTATGCATCGAGACGACTTTCATCGGCCGAAAAAGGTTATGCACAAGTTGAAAGAGAATGTTTATCCATTATATTTGGGTTGTGTAAATTTAATCAATATCTCTACGGTAGAGAATTTACTCTGGTTAGCGATAATAAACCTTTACTTGCAATTTTTAATCCTAAAAAGGGTATTCCTCAATATTCTGCAAACAGATTGCGTCGTTGGGCAGTAATATTATCAAATTATAGATATAATATTGAATATGTTAAATCTGAAAGAAATAATGCTGATTTTTTTCCCGTTTACCGATTCAAAGTGAAGAAAGTTGGAAATCAGTTGATGTAGAATATGTTAAGTTTTTCTCTGATAATGACTTCATTACAACTAACTTTAAATCAATTCAAGAATTTACTAATTCTGATCAAATTTTAAAAACAATAATGAAATTTGTTAGAACTAAATGGCCAAAACGTGCTAAGTGCGATGAAAAATTTAAACAATATTACGCGATTAGAAATGAACTTACCATTGAAGATAATCTATTATTTTGGAATAACAGAATAGTTATACCGGTAAAGCTTAGATATCGTATTTTAAATCAATTACATATGTCACATTTAGGGGTTGTTAAAATGAAAAACATTGCCAAATCAAAAATGCCAATTTCTTTGGCAGGAAATTAATAAAGAAATTAAGCAAATGGCTTTAAATTGTGGAAATTGCACGCTAAATAAAATAAATCCCCCTAAAACAATATTACATCCTGGGGAATGGCCTCAAAATGTATTTTCTCGAATTCATATTGATTACATGGGTCCATTTCTTAACAAATATCTTTTTATAATATTAGACAGTTATTCTAAATGGATAGAAGTATTTCCTACTTCTACAATAACAACTAATTTCACTTTAACAGCTTTGCATAGTACTTTTGCTAGATTTGGTTTGCCTAAAGTTATTGTATCCGATAATGCAAGAAGTTTTACCAGTGCTGAATTTAAAATTTTTATAGAAAAAATATGAAATTAAACACGTAACTAGTGCACCACTCTTTCCACAATCAAATGGAGCTGCTGAAAATGCTGTCAAAACTATTAAAAATGCTTTAAGAAATGCATTAGGTCGTAACAAAATTTCGAACATAAATACTGCATTAAATCATTTTTTATTTGACTACGGAAATGCCGATGATATTACTACTGGAGTATCACATTTCTATCTGATGCTGCTTGCTTGCGTATAAAATCTTAAAAAATGGTGACTCCCCAAGAACAGCGAGTGAAAACGAAAAGCATCTTTAGTGAAAAAAACAACAGCCGTGAAGATGTTCCTTGCGATTGAGGACGAAACTTAGGCCAGGACGTGGTTCAAACTCGGCAGTTAAGCAGTGTATAATATGGGCAACGAAGGGAAGGCTACGTGCAAGTTTATTATGATGTCTTAAACTCAATTTGTCTTTATTCAATTTTTAATAATTGACATTTCTTGATTTTGAAAATTTCTATATATACAGGTGTATCAAATAAAAAAGTAAATTTTGCTTGGGTGTTAACTACAGGACCTATAAAGCACAAACCCGCCGAAACCGGATTTCATCATTAAAAAATAAAAAAAAAAGTAAAATTTAGAGCTAAAAATTCTTTAGTCCGGGCCTGATTCAAGAAACGTCATGTTAAGGACCCGCTAAACGTGGTATTATGTATAAATACATTGCACTCATTTAGTATTATTCTTAGTGGTATGCCGTAAATTCATTTAACGTCATCCTGAATAAATAAAGGCCAATCGGCCAGTGTGCCCTTGTAAAAATAGCAAAACTGGGGCATTTTAAATTTCTTCTTTTTATAAAATAAACATTCCTTTTTTGTTAAGAGCATTCTACGTAAGTCTACAAAGTATTATTTTTAATATCCTGATAAGACGTCCGAGTTTCACAGGACGCGACTTCAGTAGTTACAGAAACTGTAAATATTTTTCTTTTGCTTTGTCGAATCGAGAGTTAGTTGTTAATAAACGGTACCACATGAATCTGAGTTATTTCTTTTGGATTTATTAATCATAAGAAATAAATGTCATGCACAGAAATAAATGTACATACAGAAAATTTGCAAACACGCCTTTTGTACTATGATGATTCGCCGAAAATGAATCATACATTCCCGCGCTTTTGCCGATGCAACAAGCTTAGATTTTCTTTATATGAAATCATGATGGTTTCTGAAAGGATGTTTTTTCGAGACGGGAAGAATTGTAAATAAAATGTTCGAAGTGCTTGCACTCCAAGCGTCGTCTACACAAAACTAACAGCGGTAATGGCTGAATGATAGTGGTATCTGGGGGTATACTCGGCACAGCATTTAGGTTGGGCACAGGTGGGCTCTAGCCCACGGCATTTACAAAATCTTTTTTTTTCTCGTTAATGCTTACAGATAGACCCCCTGGTGGCAGTTAAGACTTTTTAATCGTATATGAATTACAGCTGCTACTCTGTATTATATTATGCTATATCTGATACATCCTGTATAGCGTTAAATTCATTAAAGATCACACACTCACGGCTGCAAGTATTAATTGCTTCTAATTTAAACAACTTTTTCACTACTTTATGAAGTACTTGCGTATTTTAACATTTTCCTATTTTTTTAAGAAATAACTGCTTAAATTTATAAATTAGCTGAGATGGTCAATCAAAATTACTTGCCGATCATGCAAACTGTCCGCACAGATGTTATGATTCATTTTCCCATACTGGGATAAATATCCCTTTAGAGCAGCATAAAACTTTTGCTATCTATTTCCATATTTCCCTGTTGTTCCAGTGATTGTAGATATATTTTATAATGCAAACAATGTACAAGAAGGCAATAAATATTCTATTAGAACAGTGAAGCCTTGGTTTTCCGAACGGGTTAGATTTATTGTCCCGACAGGAAAGGTTACATTAGCGGGAGAAAAGATAAACATTAATAGAAAAATATTTTACACGACATTGCCGTTTGAAAGATGTTATTGCACAACAAAAGTTTATATTGCACGACAAAATAAATCAATGCACGACAGAATAACACAATGCACGAATAGAATCCTTTCTAATATAAATATGTTTTAAGGTTAACTTTAAAAAAGTGTTTGAAACGCTAATAAAATATCTAATGAATCGAAAAGCAATAAAACCTACTGAATCGTCTTTTTAGAATCTCGAACTAACTAATTAATCATTAAAAAGCTTTTAGTTTTTGTAAAAATACCGATAAATATACGTACCTACACAGACACACATTTAAGTACAGAACGAACGTTGCGATTCCCATGATTTGATACAACGAAACGCGCTTTGTAGTTACTTATGCAGACAAGCGGCGAACTGGGGCTACGTCTAGATTGGCCCCCGTTTCAGGCGTTTGTAGGTCTTCGAGCGGAGCTGGCGGAAGAGGGGGTGGTCGCAATATACGCAAAAATTACATTGAAGTGGCGCCAGCGGTATTTTCGCCCGCTGCTCGCTGGTTGATCGAGTCACGCGTCATCAGTATACGTCAGTGCTCGGCACTGTGGGGGAAGAGTCTCCCACTATCACGGTAGGCAAGCGTGTGAGTCAGACGGTCGTCGAAGATCGACTATTGCAAATAGAAACATATGTTGAGGGCTGCGGCATACGGAGTTCTGTTTAGACACTTCCCCGCAATAAAAATTGGGTTCAATAATTTATTAATCATAGTAATAAAGTGTAGTATTATTCTAGGATGACATAGCAAATTAATAACTATGTATAGTATTTTAAATCAAAATTATGAAAATGAAATAATAAATATAATAAAGGAGTTATTCCTGAAAAATATATCATAATAGTGTTTTAAGTAAAAAAAAAAACAACAAGCCATTTGGTTAGGTAAACAAACAAAGAAAATAAAAATTGTGTTTTCCTTTCTTTGTAAGAAATACGTCCGCTTATGCTTAGAATATCCATTATATTTTACTCGACGATCATCGCTTAAATAACTCATCAGCTCTGTGTTGCGTTATGTTTTCATTAATATAAAATCACAAACAACCTGAATAATTCTGCGTTAGTTAGCTGGGGGAATGTAAACAAGTGACCCGTGTATGTACACTTCTCGCAGGAAAAATCGGGACACCAGCAATCGAGAATTTTAAAATTTCTTGGGTGTAAATGCAGCTTTATACAGAAATATAAATGTATAGAGGAAAAAAGTTTTATACACTGAGTAAACACATTGGAGTTTCTGTGGCGGCGTTTCCTTTAGAGATACCGAATACGGAAATATTCATGCAAAAAAAAATACGTAACGACAAAAAGGCCTCTTCAATAGACGGCTTCATTTAGAAATATAGTATATGCATTTAACTTATTTGATGTTATGTAGAGATAATTCTTTTTTAAGAAAACATATGGTGATGGGATTTTAAAATTATATTACTTGTTAGCGCTGCTTTGATATTAATCACTTAGTTCGATTTATGCGCGCAAGTATAACTTTAGCAATACACAATCAGTCTCCTTAGTTTCGGGGAAGTGTGATTTTCATAGATTTATTGATTACACAATTATTGGTGTATTAACTATTATTGTTGGTTAATATTCTTAAATTATTTCATTACTATGAAGTTTTTATGTATTCAACAATTGCCAAACATAATTTTAAGGTTGTTTATAAAATTCTTGAAGCAATTAGTTCGCAAAAAAATTATTTGTTTTATTAACCCTGCGCTTATTGTACATTCAAGAAACATATTGCAGCTATGGTCTGTGTAATCCAATGTAGTTCTATTTTCTTGAAATATGACCAACGCTTGGTCTGTTTACAAACTGACTTTATGTAGCACAGGTTTATTAACAATTATTTCAAATATCATTGCATTTACATACATAACAAACATGGCAAGAAAGCATATAGTTCGTCAATCTCACTTAGTGCTAAAATATTTGTTTTTGGATTTGATCCATTTAATTTTAATATTTTCTCATTTCTACTGTGCTACAGACCAAAAGTGTTTGAATAAAATAGAATAAAGATATTGGATTACACAGGCGATAACTAGGATATATTTCTTGAAACTACAATAAACGGAGAGTTAATACAAAAAAATAATTTCTTTGCGAACTTAATTGCTTTAAATCTTCAAACTGTTTTTGGTATTTTTTTTAATAGATAGACGAAAACATTAAAGTAATACAATATTTAAGAATACTAAACAATAATAGTGTAGTCAATAAATCTGTAGAAATCACATTGTCCCAAAACTCGGGAGGCTGATTGACATATTGTCCATTGTTAACGAAAATAACTAATATCAAAGTAGCACTAACAAGTAATGTAATTTTAAAATCCCACAACCAATGTTTTCTTTAAAAAAACAATCTCTGCATAATATCAAACAAATTAAACACATATACTATATTTCTAATTGAATATTTCTATTCAAGAGGCCTTTTTGTTGTTATGAATCTTTTTTTGCGTGAATATTTCCGTATTCGGTAGGTTCTAAAGGAAATGCCGCCACCGAAACTCCGATTTGGTTATTCTATATAAACTTTTCTCTCTACACATTTATGTGATTTATGGCTTTGATAAGTAAATATATCCTCTAAAAGCTGCATTTACACCCAATAAATTTTAAAATTGACGATTGCTGGTGTCCCGGATTTTCCTGCGAGAAGTGTACGTGCAGTTTAAAAACTAAATATATGCAATTCCGGAGAAAATACGTTAGTATTTATTTAGATAGATAAGTATTCCCGATAAGAACTTAACGTATTTTTCATTTTAAAATGGCTTCTAAATTTGTAAACATTAAAACAAAAGTGTCGATATTATAATCGCGGTTTAAACGGTAGATCAATAATCTTCGGTTTAAATTTCACTTTAAACTTACAATAGATGTAAAAAAAAAAATAAACTGGACCTTGCCATATTTAATCCTTAAATCGCGATTGTAATAATGGCCCTTAGCAGTAAATGAGGTAATGAATGAATAGCTGAGCTAAACTGATTTAAATCTTGGTAAAATTAATAAAATTGGAGGGAGAAGTGAGGGGAGGGGGCGATTAACCCCATTACTCAATATTGTCACGAGCCGTCACTGGCACCTGCTGCTGTGTTTAGTACATGAGCAATAGATATTATGTTCTTATTTGTAGTTTAGAAACTTAAGAGAACGAAAAAGAAATTATTGGAGCGTAATATGAAATATATTTACATTATAGCACAATAAGACATACAATGTTAGTACATGAAAATAATGTATGTTACATATACATTTTTAAAGTACTGCACATTTTTTCTTGTAAAACTGAATTTTTTATTCTTAAAGAGTTACTTTATTTCAAAGTAAGGCAAGCGGAGCGTAAACATAAAAAATAATTGAATATCAATATGGAATGCATTTATGTAATCGGAATGAGAAATAATACACGGGTAGTACACAAAAGCAAAAGACATGTAAAATTTCTACGCCCTAATAGAAGGTGACGTCAGTAACAAGTAAATTGCACCTTCTGTACATGCCGCATTACAAACCAGAAGGATTATTAACCGAATTATAATGCAATGACAAACTGAAATATTTAATGCGATTAATTCGAAGCTTCTATGGAACTATATATATTACCACTTTTATTTAAATACTTTTTACCTAATAAACTATGTACTTATACTACTGTACTAATTTATATGATTATTCATCATCCAATTATGAATGCATTAAAATTAGATTGAATCTGAAGCATATTTACATTATTCATTTGTATTTATGCATTTTACCAGCCTGTGGTTCTGGCGAAGAGATAATTACTAAATGTGTTCATAATACCTATTTACGTCTACGTCGTTTCAATATCCTGCAAAACGGTATGTCTATCTCAACTAAAAACGTAAGAGCTATTGAATAAAGTGGGTGATGCAAGACATTATTTTTAGATAGTACAGAACAATATGAAAATATTCACACGGTAAAAAAAGAAAATGCCTGTCAAAATTATTTTGGATTTATTACCACCGATTTTTTTCTATAGTGCATTGTCTTATTCGTCGTACGTTGTCTTATTTTCTTATTCTATTTTGTCGTGTGTACGCTGGCGTAAATAAAATTATAGTTGTCGTGATTTTCTAATATTGTGTGTGTGATTTCTTGTCCTGCAAAAGGCCTATTTTGGCGTGCTAATATATATTTTCCTTTCCGCTTTTATCGGAATATTTCCTTCTCCGAAGACGACAAAAGAGATTATCCGAAAAGCACTTGGATTAATCGAACAAGCCTTGTTGCTGCCATTAATGTAATAAAAAAAAAAAACCGAACAGATTTCGTAACCGGCTGATCATATGCACGCAATCGGGTAACCCGTGACAGGATCGCCAAATCCATAATTCATAATATTGTTTTTATAACAAATTTACATTTGTGATTTGGAGCATTATAGACAGGTGATATTGCCAGCTGTTAGCTATAAAAGATACAACAATACAAAAGTAATATTTTTAACCAACTTGAATTGACCAGTTGACCGTCATGTCCGGTTTAGGTCTGAGTTCGGTGTCAATGTGTTTTCAGTGGTGCGTTTTGAACGCAGCGACTCTATTGAAAATGGGCTGTTGATGCAACAATTAATAACTGTCGAATATAAGAAAATACGGAAAATGGATGACGACCTTCTGCATTACGGTTTTCAAGTATTCTACTACGTCTTTAGCACAACTTTACATTAGTTTAGATTTTCCATAATAAATAGCAGAAATTTATTGTATTTTTCTGGAATTTTCTACCTTTATTTAAATTTTAGTCTTGACTTTTTCGGAATCATTTTATATCGTAAGTTCGAAGTGGTTGTTACAATTATTTCAAATAATTTTAAAGTGTTGTTAGTTTAGACTTATGTGTTTTATTCTTTATTTAATGTATGTTTTTACATTCGATTATCTACTTTGCACTCTCTAATTTTGTTTTATTTTTTTTCTTTTTTAAATTCTTTTACCATTTTACTTTACTCCCTCATTTATAAATAAAAAAAATCAATTTTATACAATACCCTTTTGCTAATAATTATTGACACACTCTTATTAATTGATATTTCCTTAACTGGCCTGAGGATGCTCGGATAGAGAGAAATCGATCGTGTGTTATTAAAAAAAATTGTAATATGTATTTTGCATATTTAATTAATACAGGTATACATATTATATTAAAATGTAGTTACTGAATACTGAAATGCCCAATAATAATAATACTTACTGCTATGTTATATGGAGCAAATTACAAATACGTTTTCGGCAGGCAAAAATATGACACGACAAACATCATTCATAAACTAACATTATTAACCCCCACCAAATTCTAAACATATGACACAATGCGCACGCCTATATTTAAAAAAATATTTGCTATTAAATCTAAAATCTGAAGTATTTGAATAGAAACAAACCGGGTTTTTCCAACAAATATATTTTATTTAACTCTATATTTCCTTGCTTTGACACTAAAACAATCACGTTGTTTCGTTCAGTGCGTTTGAATGTTGTTCAAACAAACAAAAAATATTGAAAATATGTTTTAAGTTGTTGCTAAAATAGTTGTTGGAAAGTGCTGTCAAAATGAAAAGGACAAAACGCAGAAAAAAAAAATGGAATTACTGACGAATTTAATGAATAAAATTGCATTAATATTTGCTGTATTGTGGATGTCGTCCGCAAGATTTTGTGAATAGGCTAGTTGCTCACGTAGAAGATACAAAATAAGTTTTCGTAGTAAACATACTAGAGACAAAAACTGTTAAAAAACGCGTTTTTACCATTGCTGATGAAGGCGAAATGAACAATTTGAAGCTGATAACGGGTTACTTTACTTTATGCTCGCATGGTTGTTGAGAAAAATAACTTTCTGACCTATAGACAAGGCCTTTGTGCTGTACAGCTACTTGGAAAAGCACATTCGCAGAAATCCCGTTCATCGTAGCCAGATATATGGATTTGGGCGATCTTGGCTAGTACACAGATCACTGCCCTGCGTCGAACATCGGCAAGTCTTCTGGCTGAGACTGGAACCAGTATGACCATGTTGAAGCGTCATGGTGGATGGATGGGTACGTCGGTTGCTAAAGGATATTTAGAGGCCAGTAGGACTGCAATCTTCAAAAATAGCGTTTCAAGAATGCTGAGAGACATACCTTCTGGATCTAACTTTTCCTTGCAGAAACTCGATACCCAGACAATGAAACATGAATGAACGTTTGCTCGAGGCCTCCTAACTATTATTGGATCCTCCCAGAATTGCCAGTTCTACAGCAATTTTACTAAATGTTAAGTAGATTTACATCATAGTTAAATTCCATATTTTGTAAGTCTATTAATACAGATAATTAATAAATAAGTTAATCAAAACCTGTTTTTTGTGCTTTTATGCCTGCGTGAGCATAAGATACGCGATTATGTAGTTGGTAACTAAGCAATACAAACACAATAATGAACTAGTATGATATATATGAATTCCATGAGTTCTTCAAAATTAGAGAATACTTTTTAGGTCCCTCTTAAAGTTTCATCATCATTTCCTCAGCGATCGTCGCATAAATCTCGAGCAGTAGTGTCGCAGTCGTTGTAGCCCGATCGCAAGTGCTCGGTGCTGAAACGCTTCACCGAAATTGTTCGGATATAAAATACATAAAAGCAGTCAATAGTAGACGCAAGAAGCACCACAAAATTCACACCTTTAACCGGTCGTTCTATTTAATCAAATTTATAACCGTTTTGCGTCTATAACCGGTTATTCGGATAAAATAGATAGCACTAATTATGATCTTCCTTAGCTCATCCCTCATTCGCCAGTATTTAGCTAGTCGTCGGACAAACACGTTTGTCCTTAGTGTTCTTCGTGTATATCTTGTAATGGTTATTTACATCAAATTGCGGTAGGTGTCATTTACAGCGCGAAAACTGTTTCAGGTGTGAGTCGAAGGTGAGCGACCTAATGCATGACATTTGTATTAGATTTTCGGCTGAGAAAAATATTTAGAAAATCTCTTGAAAAAAAAAAACACGCCGACGTGAGTCAGTAGATGTGGGTTTTGTACCACTACTTTTTAACAGCTCAACTCAGTCTTAGGGCAAAGTGAATTTCTTATCATGTTTTTTCGTCAGTAATCGTTAATATAACAATGTTTTTTTTTTTAATTAAATTATTATGTATATTTTGCCTCGGAAGTAATTGTGAGATGAGAAAACTACCGTGCGCTTTACCGCACTAGGGCGGTGTTTACGGTAGACGAGGCCAAAAATGTATTTGAACATATTTGGATTTGCTATATCGAAAAGCAGGCCCACGTGTTTAAAATTAAGTAACAGGATGGAAATCATAAAAACTTTAAAAACTGGTAAGAGAGCAAATGCTGCTTTAAAATACCAGGTTGCAATGACCACAATATGCGATTTAAAAAGAAATAGTGCTGAAATATTTGGTATTGTTACCATCTCAGATACCGGGTCTGAAAGTCGCAACAGCTCCAAAGTATGTGCTCATGCCAATGTCGTATATACCGTAAGGTATAATTAAACCTGTCTCAAAGAATAATTTTGATACTAGATAATCTGGTCATCCAGCAGAATCATCTAGTGACGATTCCTAAATTTGTCGTATTTTTGTGCTCAGCTACACACCGCTGATCTAGCCATTGGATTAACTCGTGATTCAGACTAGAAAACTGCACTATAGAAAGAATCTCTTCAAAACGATAGTACTCAAGGAAATACTCTGGAAAGACTAAAAGAAAAACCACATGAAGACTAGCTAAGAAGTTCTTGACTGCCCTCAGGTATGTTGGATCGTAGATTTAATACTTCTTTCTGCGTTAGCATAAGCAATAAAAACAATAACGACTGGAACTGAAATGAATGAAATAATAAATTTTACAACTTTATTAACTGCTAGATGTTCCGACAGATTGAAAAAAAAAAAATGAGAAATAGGCACACGCAGATGAAAATCTAATGGAAACTATGAATGATGACATATTATCGAACTTAAAAAGTACAGAATTTATTAAAAAGTGTAATGTATACACGAGGGAATACATTTTGCTTAACATTAAATTAATGTGTGAAATCAAGATATTTTAAAATTGATTACACGAACAAATTGGTTAACCTAACAGTGGACCTGTAATAATTAGTGTAGATAATCGAGTAAACACATTAGCTAAATAACAAGAAATAAAAAACATATATTTTCCGCCGACTAATGCCAATTATAAACAATAAAATTATGTATTTTAGCGATTTAAAAAAAAATCCCTTAATAACCAAGTTGTGAATATTGTGCTTTACTTTTGGCAACTTGCGTGTTTTGTATGTATGTAAGCATGGTGTTGTTATTAAATAGTAATGTAACCATTTGTTGCGGTAATAAATGTAATTAACTATACTCATTTAGCAAACATTTACTGCTTGGTGCAGGTGCGGGATTCCATTAAATTTTATAATACCAGCAATATTATGAAAATGTTATGGTGTGGGTGCAGAAATGTGCAATTTAATGCAAGTATGTAAATTGTGTCATCATAGATAACATCTCCACAACTTTCACTGTAAGAAATACACGGATTCGTAGTGCGTTTTAGATGGATAACATACTATAAAACTTCACAAAAAAAAAAAAAAAAACAGCGGAAGACATACGGCTGCGCATTTTTCTTTAATTTTTTATTTACTGTTCACAAAAATTTACATTTATTGTTCTATGAAGAATTAATCTCACTAACAATACTAAAACCAAGCAGTTATATTTTCAAGTTAAAAAAAATGATATGATTAACAAACAGTGTGGTTCACAGTGTGCAACAAAGTTTTTTTTTTATTAGTGCCGTAATTGTATGATAAATACTGCCAATCGTTGGTGCATACTTGACATCTAGACTGGACACACTTAAAGTCACTTAGCTTACAGGGCAGACCAAAATATATGAAAATCGTATAAAAGTAAGATACCCTCATTTCGAAGAATACAGCAAAATGTTATTAAAATTAGTTTAGAATTAAAAAATGAACCCAAATATGAAGCTATACTACTTAAAAAAATCGTAAATTTTGTATTAACCCCTATATAGTATTTCTTTTTTTTTCAGTATTTAACATTATTACCTATTTAAATTAAGTGCAAGAAGATCTCTTTTCAACAATTTCTTTCAATAATTTTTCATAAGTAATTTCATGCCTGTTACAGCGATAGGTAACTCAACGTTAAGATTTTGATAATATTATTTTTGATAAGGCAAATTTTTTGCAATAATAAAATTAATATTAAAAAATTCTCTTTCAAAGCATTATTTCAAATTCACGATAAGATATTAGAATTAAGATATTAGGATAGACAAATAGAACAAAATTATCTACGTGTCTCTAAATGTCAATTTGCGGTTTAATTTCATTTGTATGAAATAAATTGTTCTTGTACTTAATTTAAATAAGTAATAATATTAAATATTAAAAAAAAAACAGATATTATACAGGGGTTAATATAAAATTTACGATTTTTTTTAAGTAGCAGGCCGTGATTTGGGTTCATTTTTTAATTTTATACAATTAATTTTAATAACAGTTTGCTGTAAATAGGGGTACTTTACTCTTATAAGATTATCATATTTCTTGGTTTGCCTTGTACGCTAATTGACTTTAATACAGTCTAAGTGTATCCAGTCTAGTTGTCAAGCTCGCACCACCGTTTGGCAGTATTTATTTTACAATTGCCCAACTAATAAATTAAATCCCATTTGTTGCACACTTAGTGAACCATGACAAATCTCCTATCCAATTGTTTTTAGAATTTTTTGAGCTTTTAATAGGAATGTGATTTTAAAACTTGGACAACTACGGTCTATTCAAAGAAAATACTTCATTATTTTGATTTTACTACAAGAATTTTGCGCATTTTTGCGATTTCATTGCATTATCTGCCTCCGTTAGAACATTTGGATTTAGCAGTAATTTATGAAAATGCAAACGCTTGTTATGTACTTATATGTTAAAAACAAATCCGCCATGGATCATTTTTTTCTTTCTTATTATTATATTTACATTAATCAATGAACCATACACATGGTGTACGCTGCATATGTTACTTGCATTAATGGGTCAATTGATCACGTATTTAGATAAGCAAACTTGTGTAATACATAAATACATAGGCTTATAGGCTACACTAGAATTACCGACTTTAAAAGAAATATATAAAAACACAAATTTGTGCATATACACATTGAAATTAGCTAACAATTAAGATCAATGTGTAAATCTTTTTCGTGATAGCAAACAGTTTAAACAAACATTATAGCCGGAAATATTGCTACATATCTAAAAATAAATACTGTGTACGTGCAGAACAAGATGCGTGTCAGAGTTGTGAATTTGTGGTTAGGAAGTAGGAAGTGCATTACTATGTACATTTTGCAGTAGCTAATGTATTATTTTCTTTTCTTTAAGACGTTATAAACAAGATTCGTATTACTTACTGTACTAGATATGCTAATACACTAAAAATAATTTAATTGTAGCGCACTTAAAGCACTAACATCGAAACGGCAAGAACTACTGAATAACGATGTGTAAGAAACATCTTATATCGCACATGTTGGTGTCATTATCTGATGCTGATTTATCACGTCGCGTCATGTTTACACTTTAAATCTCTAAATGAATGCGTATACATGTGACATCTTTTAATAAAATAGCAAAATACAATCGATAACGATCCGAGCAATACGTAAATAATTAGTAGACGATACGATGATAGTGGCTTTACGCATGCATCGCCATCTACACCGCAACCGAGAAACTAATAAGTCGGGCGTCAATGCGGAACTGTAGGTCTCTTCGATTTGCATATAATCATAGCTAGGAGCTAGGAGGATGTATATATACATACTTCTAGCTAGGAGAGAAGGAGCTGTACAGATACCTGGAACTAGGAGACATTAGCCGCTCCATTTTGGAGGTACAAAATATTTGGTTAGGGGAACAAGATACCAAACCAGCCGGCGCTGATTCCATGAAGTGACAGACAACTGCTAAACAGGAGATGTACAGTGTGCGATCTAGCGAGCACTAGCAAAATTAGGACTAAGTAGTTATCCTAACCTGGAAGAGGAAACTAATGCTCTACTTTGCGCGCCACCGAGCTCAGCACACCGAACTACAACTAATCTGACGATACATTCAAATGGGTTATTTTATATACTTGTAACTTGTAATAATCAAAATTTTTGCTTAGATATATACCAAATATTTCATAACTGTAATAGTACAGTTTGTAATAACTATACTATTACAGTCATGAAATATTTGGTATATACACATGATAAAATGTGGGATGTATAAATACAACACTGAAATAATACATAAAGATACTTTATTTATAAAAGTTACAGCATCTGAACAAAGTTATGCACAACGACGTGCCTTTCACAGTGTTAGGGTAGTTGAATACAGCCGAATTAATGGATCTTTGACATCATCAAAGTTAAACCAAAAACGAACTATAACCACAATAATAACTATAAGACATGGACTATAACAACAAAATAATTTTCAACGTAAAACATGGACGCCGCGAGGGCATGGACACACCTACTCCAACCATCATCACCCACTGCCTTAAGCTTTGTCCACATGTGTAGAAACATGCGTAAAGTAAAACTGAGCACGTCAAGTTCCGGAGATATTTAAAAAGTTTTGAGGCTTTAAAATATTTACATGTTGGTCTAACCAAACCATATCCTTCCGACCGTTTATGATAAGAAACACATCGAAATCTCTCAACAACATTAGATCTTGTTGTTTTTGGTTTGGCTCAACGCAGTTTAAACCATAGACAAGGATAAATATATAGATAGAGCTTAGAGATGCGCAGTGTTCAGATAATATGGAGGCCGCCATTTTGATGTATGACAGGGTCGTGAAAAAACAATTTAAAGATAAAACAAGGACGTAATGGTAATATTTTAAAATAAATAAAATGCTCATACTTTCTTTTGACACTAGTATTATACTATATACATACAGGAAATTGTATTTTTTACTGCTAGAAAGACATTACATTAACATTTAATTCATTTTTATTTATTCAAACATATAAGCTAATACCATTCTAATACACTAATACTAGGAATTTGAAGTTTTTAGGTTATTTCATATTTCTGGGCTATAGTAAATACACATTATGTCATATGACATTTCTTTATTGGTGGCTAAACAATATAGTTCGTTAATTTTTTTTCTT
This sequence comes from Protaetia brevitarsis, assembly GCA_004143645.1. Lineage (NCBI taxonomy): Eukaryota > Metazoa > Arthropoda > Insecta > Coleoptera > Scarabaeidae > Protaetia > Protaetia brevitarsis. The sequence goes on along the minus strand of RXPK01003993.1, from coordinate 60,789 downwards.
ACTAATTCGACTTGCAGTTCTTGCGTTAATTTCACCAAACTATGAAGCCGTATTTTACAATAACACTCAATGATCACCTTTTGTTAATAAGATTGGATGTTCTTCACGAAACTGTCTGCGATATGCTGAAATTACCAATACATATTCTTAATCTCTCGGATCAGCTGACAATTAATCCATCTGAAATAGAATACATGTCATGTCTATGTTTTGTGTCAACAGTGCAGAAATACCTTTATTCTTTCATTGCGACAGTGTATATTTATTTTCTCTCAGATTCTTTGCAGCAGACGTTAACTGCAACAAGCACTCTTCACAAAGGAGAATGCAATAAAGTTATACTACATACCCATAACAAGTAGATTATAGTTGGCTCTTACTGATGGAAACTGATAGTCATCAGGGGATATCAATTTACGAATGCTTTTACATCCCGGTACGCAGCAAGACATTCTACAACATAAACGCTAATTCACATCTAATTATTCACAGTAATAATACCACACACCTCACTAAATGTTTTTGGTTCACTTAACACTTAAACTCTCTTAAAATATTAAAAAAATGATCCAACGAAATGATAATAAATTATTTACTAACAACGTATTATTCAATAATTCAACTACACTTTAATAAACTACTAATTAGTAAACTACTTTAATCGAAATAATAGTATAAATATGAAATGCTTAAATAATACTAAAATATAAACACGAATAACCTTAAAAACAATGCGTTTTATAAACCTCCCAAACAAAACTACTACAACAACAGCTGATCTATACATCAAAATGGTGGTTTCTACACAATCTGAAAGTTCGCGAATGCGCAATCGTCTAAACTCTTTCTAATAGTTATATTCTTGTCTATGGTTTAAACGCAGGTGGATGAGGCGTTGTAAGTTATTTACAAATCACGACACATCGATAATGTAGGTTTCTAAATACATACAGCGCACCATTCCTAGCACAATAACTAATTTACCACGTGATTACAATAACCAATGGGAAATTGGACGGAATTTTTCCTATTAAGATTCTACCCCCAGATCCTAACATGAATATATAAATTGTACAGTGTCCCGCGAAGACTGGTTCTTTGATTGCAGGTCTATTTCTCATTTAAGACAAAAATGTGTCTACAAAAATGTTGTACAACTTATTGATGCATAATTAATATGTTTTTGATTACACAAGCAAGGTGTTCCAAAAGTAGGACAACGCATTCTTACTTCGTTATTTTAAACGAAACATCTTCTATATTAGTCCATTTTTAAATTCTACGCAGAAAAATAACAGGACCTTATAAAAGCTACTATACAGGGTTATTATTGTATAGCACTTTTCAAAATAAAGGGATTAAAGATATACATGAGCAACGTCTAAAATACAAAAAATTACGGTTCTAAGTACACGGAGTACCGAGAAAATTATTTTTCTTTATTTGAGTCCGGCCCTGACTCATTTAGCATACCGGTGAACCATCGGTCGTCGCTACAATTTGAACGTTGGGATTACATTTTGTGTGCACTTGCTATTCGCAGTGGATGCATGCGTTTGCAATGGCAGCGTATAGATTTGAAACACGCTACATAAAGTTAACAATCATACATTAGTTTTATTGCAAACATAATAAGTTTATTTTAAAACAAATTTAACCTTTAAAATGTACTACTATTTTACGTGATACACGAGTTCATGGCAAAAGCACATCATAAAAAAAAACACCTGACTGCTTTGCTTGCATTCTGGTGCTTCCGTCTTATCTTATGTAAATAACATCTGCTTTGAATGAATTCACTATGCCTAGCATTTAATTTTTTCCATGTTTACAGATTCAACAGATGGTTGAAATTCATTTCTTATCAGATTTATGTGCATACATACGGTAAACACAGATGTGGGCCGTCTTTAACTACATTTTGGGCCCTAAAATTTGGAAAATTACAACATGCACATAAAACCGTAATTTTTTGTATATAGGCATTACTCATGTATATCTTTCACCCCTTTATTTTGAAAAGTGCTATACAATAATAATATATCTATCTGTAATAACAACGTTGTTATTTACGCCTTTGTAAAAAATAACTCTGTGCAAGCTGTCGGATAAGACGGCGTATTTTGTATATGTATTTGTTTTAGATATTCATGCCTTAATACATACATACTTAGTTTGATATAACAGTAAGACTAAATCGATATAATTGTATACAGATATCCACAATAGTTCTGAACATTATTTGCTTAACTTTAGGCCAAGGTAACTTGATTTTTTAATAGCACCCTATATCTTTGTTTACGTTATGCTAATTAACCCTTACACAAAACTCTTTTAAATTATAGTAAACATTTATTATATATTATTATTTTATATTTTGTAGATAATTAATGATTCTAAATAAATCTAACGAATTTTCTCTTAATTTTCATGTCGGCATAGTATATAATTTCGTACAATTCTCTGCAAATTAGAAATTACGAATGGCAATATTATGATATGTTTTAACTCACTCTTGATATAAATAGGTTTTCCACTTTTGCCCCGTTTGTTTGTTATTAGTTACTGTAACCTTAAATGAGCGCTTAAGGTAAGTACTTACCTAAGTGGCAAATTATCATCATAATAACGTTGTTTAGTGGTCGTTCACGACGAACTGCGACGTCGAAAATGACATACATACGACGTCAAACGACGAGTTAATGTCACACTCCACCGATGCCACATGAATTTAAAACTTTGCGGAGTTGACGAAGTAAATTTAATTATAGGCGGCCTTTCAAACACTAGTTTAAAATTATCAATACAAGCAACTGCACAGAAAAAAAATTAAACTTAAATCAAATATATAAGGTTTAGCTGAAATATATGGTAAGTTCCTATATGCGCAAATAAATATTGTGTTATAAGAAAAACATTTCTTTTTTGTAATTTAAAGCAAAAGTAAGTTTAGAGAGAAGATGTACATACTTGTAACAAGTAAAATGCAACATCTTATCTTAAGGCAGCCATATTCTTGGAATACGATATATTACTCTTACGTTAAAGAGTTCGATACTCTTGGATGTAAATTAAAGTGCTTGAGTTGATCTTAAGAACGAGTTAATTTAGCAATATATTCTGCTTGTAAAAAAGTAGCATTCACTTGTTTCAACAATTATTTTACTTGAATTGAGATGTGGAAAAAAAAATTCTGCTTAAATTAACCATTTCAATATGGTTGAGTAGTATGTATTACTTGAAACAAACTAAAGGAAGCTTTAGTTTAAATTTATTGTATATTTGCCTAGAAAATAGATATACTTACCGTTTACTTGTCTCAAAGCTTCCTTTTTTTAGAACTGAGAGACAACATGGGGTTAGGAGGCGAACGACATGGTTTTTGATTGTTCGATTAGTTTAAACGTTACCGTTTAAATTAGTAATCTTGTGCTGGAACAATTAATCGACAAACCAAAAGAATGTCGCTCAGCTTCCAACATCTGTCGCCTCGAAATATTCTTTATTTCAAACATGAATTTTAGTTGACAAGGATGTAGGTTGCTTAGAAAGAGAATATTTATAGAATGACGCTACATACTTATCACGATCAAAAATCCATTTTTAATCATATTAATCATGCTTTATTTCAACAAAAAGTAATAAATGTTTTTGTTAAAACTAATTTTGAAGAAAACAAAATTATGGTTGCCAAACCCAGGTTAAGTTATTGGTATTAGCAGTACACTGTTGCCCAAAAGTCAGTTTATCACTTTATTAGAGCAATATATTTTATTTGCTACTTTAAATTCTTAGGTAATCCATATAACAATCCACAGGTTGTTTTATGGATGTTGTTTGTAATATAAGTTTGAAAATGTTACTTTGCTTTTATTATTTGAAAAGCAAATCGGTTAACCGACATTTAAGCCACGCTTTGTAATAAAGTGTTTAAAGTGAATCCAGACTTATTAATTAACAATTATAGTAGAGAACGTCTATCGCAATGGTCACATGTAACACAGCGAGACACCAATTAACAACAGGTGTGAAAGTTTAGAAATAAGTTCTATATAAGATATACTAAAGTGACAAAACATATTTATTTGTCGAAAGAATTATTGGGATAATAAACCAGATACCAAAACATGTATATCAAAATAAAATAAAATAAAAAGGCTGAAAAAACAATAGCACCATTATTAAGCTGATCTTTAGTAATCTTCGGTGGTACATTTTTTCCATGATTTTCGTACAGCAAGTACTGTACTCTATTGTTTAGTAGGTCAAGATTAAAAAAAAATCATTAATTTTTTTTTATTATAAGAGCCATGTCATATCTGTGAATACCTTCATACAAATCGTGCATAACGTCACAGGATGTGCTTAATGTTTACCTTAGCTTGTATAACAATAGCCTCTACTGCCTCCAAAGTAGAAAATTTCCAGTGGGATTTTTTCAGTACATCCTTTAATACAACTCTCCCTTTTGGGGGAATGATATGGGGTAGAGCTATAAACTCTACTAGAAAGTCGTAATTTATCTAAAACAACAAAATTTTAAGGAAATTGCATACAATAAATCGTAAAAGGGTTGTAGTGGACATGTGAACTAAATAATTTCACTTGTGTTTTGTACTACAGATATACACACACAGAATGTATAGGCAGCTTATAGTTTTTTCAAAAAAAAAAAAAATAGAAAGAAATCCTATTCTTTGAAATAGTGAAGCAGTATTTGAAATACTCTACCAAAGTGTCATTTTGTATTTTTCTTAACAAAGGCCAGTGAGCTAAGAAATCGCTAACAGTTGATTGTTGATCACTACGTCGCAACATGTAAGTTTTCTCCCATTTTTCCATGACTTCGCTCCATGGCTCGCTATTTATTTTAAGCCACAAAACATCTGTGTCGTTTTCCAAAGTTGCTGTGCTGTTAAATGTTCCTTCGTTAAAGCAGTCGAAGTCCGAGGCGTTTGACTTCTGACTGGTTAATCTGTATGTCTGCACACGTGCACTTTACAAGCAGCGTGTTATCGGTGATTCGATCTCAGTAAAAAAAAAGTTCAAAGTAGAGACGTTATTTGGGAATTCTATAAATACGTTTATTTTGTTTGCTCGTTCTCGCTATAATTTTAAAATTCTTTTAGAATTCTAGATATTTAACTAAAATACCAAACCACTTCATCTTAAAAATTTTAAACATCACGTATCAATTCGGATTCCCTTTATCTTGCAAATGTTACTGATACTTTGTATAATGTGCACATACAAATGTTTTCAATTGTTTTTTTAAACCTGCAAAAGATGTAGTTATATAAAATGCGAATGCATCGCAAGGTGGACCGTGTGTTCGCCGGCTTTGTTTGATTTTGTCTACGACTCTATTAAAATGACATGTTTCATAAATACATACTAAAGTTCAATTTTTTTACAATTGCACATATATGTTTGAATTTACGTCATCAAGATACGCCTATTAATGGTCCTCCTATAAAATTATCAATTCGTGACATCCGCCCCTAGTGTACCAAACCCCAGATATATAGTCTAATGTAAACTACGGCACTTACCGACAAATATCTTCATTGTTGCTTCATTACAACCCCACGAAGCTAACAATTCATTCATTTTTTCGTATCGAAATGGCCTGACTTGCTTTTGGTTGATGCACTCCACCCTCTAGACCTGTTTCGCTCGCTAGCTGGGTTTGTTATACTCGTACTGCTGCATTAGGTGGTACGATATACTTTATTCATACGCGTTTGCTTCGTCATCAGTTACCAATCAGGAACGATTTGGACCTATGATGCCAACCAATAGGCAATAGGAATGAATAAATTCAATTTAAAATTTGATATTCTTAATATAAAAATAGATGTTACTACACTGAAGAATATAAACATTTAGACTAAAGCTACACGTATACTTACGTTTTAAATATGTATTTATCTTCATATTAAAGTTATTTATCATTTTCTTCAAAGTATTTACTTCACTTCTAAATAAGCTCGAAATTGTTCTTGAAATGAACATACTACTATCACTCTAAGAGGATCAGTTTCCGTTTAAGTATTTTAGATGAACATATCAAAGTCTCACGTAAAGAAAAGATATGTATTTTGTTGGATAATGCTATCTTAAAAAGAAGGATAACATATTTAAACTAAATATATATTTCCAAATAAATATTTACTCTTCAGTAAAGAATAGTTTTTCTTGTGTGTGCCATCAACTGTCCCTCAAAATTGGCCGCATATATAAAATCATTCAACAACGATAACATAACACTAACAAAAAATGTATTTTATAGAAATAGATATAAACCCCTACCACCGTTACCAAATTTTGCTTTCCAATATCCCGTGAGTGAAAATTTTAAACAAAAGCTTCAAAACCGTCCCTAAGACCAATATTTTTTTAAGAATTGATATGAGAAAGAATTTAGCCTGTAAGTTGATATTGTAGAGAGCAGTTATAAAATAAAAATTGTTGAAGAAGTGAATTATTCTATTTTAAATATTAAAATTCAGCTAACAATATCACAAAGACCCTACAGACTTTCACAACATGAAAAACAAACTGTAAGAACAATAGTAAATGATTTATTAGAGAAAAACATTATTCGTCTATCAAATTCATCATACGCTAGTCCTGTCCTGCTTGTTCAAAAAAAAAAAAAAATAACGAAGTACGTCTCGTTGTGGACTGTAGACAAATAAATAAAATAACAGTTAAAGACTCATTCCCCTTACCAATTATTGAAGATCTTATTGATAGACTATCCGGATATAACTTCTTCACCACTCTTGATCTCGTAAGCGGTTATCACCAAATTAAGACGGCAGAGCAATCGGTTAAGTATACTGCATTCATCACACCTGAAGACAAGTGTAAGTACTTGAGGGTACCATTTGGAGTTATGAATGCTCCGTATATATTTCAACGTGCTGTTGATACCATTCTTCATTCTTTCCGATTTGACAAAATTTTACTATATCTCGATGACATCCTTATACTTTCCAATCTATAGATGTCTTATCGGTATGTGAAAAGAATAATATAACATTTAATTTAAATAAATGTACTTTTATGCTGACAAAATTCGAGTATTTAGGTTATGAAATAGAAAATGGAACAGTAGTCCCAGCAAAAAAAAAATGACGCGATAGTACATTTTTCTACACCTAAGAATGTTCACCATGTGAGGCAATTTTTGGGAAACGGGTAAGTTGAACGATACAATCGCACCATAATCTGCATAATCTGCAATTAGGATTTATTAAAAGTTCGGCTACAGAGCAGAGCCTGTAAATTCTTTAGATGAATTATATGTCGCGGATGTCTCAGAAATTAGACGCAAAGTTGTTGTAAATACGCAAGAACAATAAGAAAAACAAAAAGCATATTTTGACAAAAAAAGATGCAGTGCAAAAAAAATTGTAGAGGGAGATTTAGTTCTTGTCCAAATTTCGTCCATTGTCAGTACCGGTAATAGTCGCAAACTACTGCCCAAATGGAAAGGTCCCTGTCAAATTTCGAAAGTATTAGATTGCGATCGATATGAGCTTCGTGGTATTCCGGGCTCATTACGATAATGAGTACCATATACATGGATGCATGCCATTCAGCATATCAAGCGATGGGAATTGGTGGATTAAGTACAGATACAAAAATATTTTTATCATTTTATATTGTTATTTTTATACCTTAACATGACAAACCTGGTATGTCATGTTAAAAAATATGTGTAAGAAGCAAATTGTTGCTGTTCGAATGTTAAATTTTATTTTTGTTATCAGTCAGGAATAACGGTCTTGTTTTGTAGTTTTCTGTTATGTAAGATACGCCCTGAACCAGTTGCGTTATACTTGTACTATTTCTATTTATTTATAAGAAGAAAATAAATTTTGTTACCATTCTCGTATCATATGTTTTGTTTTATCTATGAGTGTTAGAGAATGACCAGAAGTTACGTTTTCGCACCATACACTTTGTTTTGTCTATGGATGTTAGCAGTGTTGCCAACTTGGTGAATTTTCCACTAAATCTGGTGTATTGAAAGCACGTCTGGTGTACATAAAATATATTCTAGTGGCTAGTGAAAAGTTTAGTGGATTTTCTTTAATTTTAGTAATAATCTAGTGAATGCATGAACACTAAATTACATCAAAGTATAGGAAAACCAAGTAGCGTCACTCTCGCCGAGATAAATTTCAGTCGCTATTTTATTTTGTACCGTATAATGTATGGTATGTAAGTCTACCATTCCTATTCTATGATATGGAATTTAGATGAGCCTTTTGAAATTTAGCTTTCTTCTCGAATGTTAGAGTGTATTTTCGATTTTAATGTTAATTCTACATTTTAATTCTAACATACATATGCTTTTTTAACACTTCGCGCGCAATGTACAAAACAAAATGGTAGGAGGTCACCAAAAATTTTCCCTAAAAACGTACTTCTGAAAAAGTCAGTGACGCAACTTGTTTTTCCTACACTTTGATTGCATATATACATACATATATAAATAAATAATAAAAATACAAAATAAAATAATAAAATAAATAAGGATATATATTATGGTTTTATAAAACACAGTTATAGTTGTATATTGTTGTAAATTATTAATATTTGACGACTACCTAATAAGTGTCGTATTAAATTCATAAAAATTATAATAACAAATGAGATAAAAGGGGATTTTTTTAATAAAAAAATATTAATTACATAAATATATATATTGGTTTTCTTAAAATACTTTATAAAGTAATTCCTTTCCCAATTCTAGTGATTTTCTGGTGGAATTATAATCCCAATCTAGTGAAATACGTCTTCTGTGAATTGGCAACACTGGATGTTAGAGAATGATCAGAAATTGCATTCTCGTACCATACACTTTGTTTTGTCTATGGATGTTAGAGAATGATCAGGAATTGCATTTTCGTACCATATGTATTGTTTTGATTACACTGGGCAACAAATTTTCGAAAAGTTCATGCTTCCAAGCTGAAAATAGTCATTTCTTAATGAATTCAATGTGTTGAACACGAAAATGACTAAGAAAAAGCTGAATTGGCTACGGGTTTTCTGTAAAATGTACGCATATTTCAGAAAAAGTGTACTTATGTCAATATTATGGTAAGAAAACATTAGTCTGCTTCTGGCTTTCGACTTCTTTTGGCCTGCCGTTTCTAGTGGACTTGTGGAGCATCTCTACTGATTGTCCAACAATAGTCAGCTAGCATTGACGTAGACCATTTGCCTTGGTAGCGTTGCTCCATGGTGGCAATGTCCTGATGAAAGCGTTCGCCGTGCTCATCGCTGACCTGCCCGCAGTTATCAGGAAAGAAATCTAAGTGGGAATCAAGAAAGTGGATCTTTAAGGACATATTGCAGCCGAATTCATGAAAACAAAGCCAACATATCCTCAACCGACACTTGTAATTTTCTGCCTTGTCATTCCCCAGGAAGTTTGCTGCCACTTGATAGAATGCATCCCAAACCTGTTTTTCTTTACCTTGAAGAAGTTCCTCAAACTTGGGGTCTCGGAAGAGCTGTCTAATTTGAGGCCCCACAAAGATGCCCTCTTTAATTTTGGCTTCACTGAGTCGAGGGAATTTTTCATGCAGGTACTTGAATGCTGGTCTATTCTTATCCATGGCTTTCACCAAGTTTTTGACAAGACCGAGCTTGATGTGTAAAGGAGGAATGATGATTTTGTGTGGCTGTGCCAATGGTGGGTGCTGTACATTCATTTCTCCAGGCTTAAAAAATGCTCTCGGAGGCCAGTCTTTCTTGATGTAGTGCAAATCGATTGCTCTGCTCTCCCACAGACAAAGAAAACAGCAGTACTTTGTATATCCCTGCTGCAAACCCATCAACAGAGATACTACCTTCAGGTCAGAACATATCCCAGCCATACTTGCTGTAGTTAATCGTCTCCAGTAGCTGCTTTAGATTGCCGTAAGTCTCCTTCATGTAGACCGCATGTGCAATAGGTTGGATGGAAGCTGGTTCCCATTATTCAACAAAAGCGCCTTTAGGCTCAGTTTTGAAGCGTCTATAAACAGCCGCCATTCGTGGGGATCATGTGCAATACCGAGAGCTTGTAGTAGACCATCAATATCGCAGCAGAACACAAGGCTTTCTTCTTTCTTAAAGAAAGATCGAAGAGCTGATGGCGAGTGCGAAATGAAGTCACTCGGACATTCTGTTCCAGAAGATTCCACTGTCGAAGTCTTGAGGCCAGTATCTCCGCTTTGCTTTTCGACAGATCCAAATCGCGAACAAGATCGTTCATTTCATCCTGGGTAATTTTATGTGGTGCAGATGTTTCGTCAAAGCACGAAAGTTATCATCCTTACTGCCACGTTGAGGAGAACTCGCCGACGCATGGCCATCCTCATCGTCTGAACTGATAGAAAAATCTGTAGGAGGTTCTGAATTGGAGTCCTTCGCCATGAGAGACAGGTCGCAGAGTAGATGGTATGTTAGGGTATTCAACTGTCCATTTCTTCTTCTTGGTGATGCCTCCAGAAGCTGGTGGTACCATACAGAAATAACAGTCGTCAACGTGATTGGTGGGCTCCCTCCAAATCATGGGCACAGCAAATGGCATTGCCTTTCTTTTGCCATTAAGCCACTGTGAAAAATTTACGGCACAAGTGCGGCAGCATACGTGTGGGGCCTAGTCTTTGTCCTGGTGGCCTATCTTGCAACCAAAATACAAATGATACGCTTTCTTAACTGTTGCACTGATGTTCTTTTTCTGTGCAGCAAATGTCACTTCTCCGCAAATATAACAGAAGTTATTTGCACTATTAACACAGTTACGCGGCATTGCTACTGTTTAGTTACTTTACACTATAGCAATCACTTGTGTATGCTAGAGCTTCGAAAAATATGCGCGAATGAACGGACATTACACGAATTAATTGTCACGTCGGCCATTTATAAATAAACTATAATTAGCTATTGCTTGATATTGCGCAATCAATTTCGCAACACTCTCAATGGAAACTTACAGCAAATGCTGCATTAAACTCTTTGCATGAAGGGTGATGCATATGACGCAAAATTTCGTAATTTCTCACTAAATGCATTACATTATGCAATAGCATCTATACAATGGACAAAACGTCAATATCTCTGGAACGTGAGCCGATCAACTTTTTTCAATGTGATATTCGTGTTCAGCACGTTGAATTCATTCGGGATTGGGTACTTTCACCTAAGAAGCAATTTCACTGTTGACCAGTGTTATGGATGTGAGAGAATGATCAGGAATTGCATTTTCGTGCTATATGTTTTCTTTTGTGTACGGGTATGAGAAGATGATCAGAAATTGCATTCTCGTCTTCTACCTTTTTTTGAAGCTCACATTTTAAAATTGCTAACTATCTCATCTTCCCAAATAAAACTTATTTTCTCCTTAGCATGCCATAAAAGGTTTGTGGCGCGCATCATGCCGAGCCGAGATGATAGCGAAGGGCCAAGTGGTAAGGAGGAAGCGGGTAACCCGATGGTCCCTTCGTTTGAGAGTGACGTAATCAATAACATTGAGTCATGCATAAGAGATCAGTATTAATAAAATCGTATAGCAGACCACACGTCTTTTATTTTCGAGGGACAAGAAACCGAAGTCCTGATCACAGTAGCAATTCCATACGTAAAGAACCCAAGAACTTTCAACACAACAAGGTCATACTTAACTAGAACGAAATCGGGCAACATAAACCAACGAACTAAAACCTGTGTGCACACCATTATATGTAAATGCGGACGCTTATACATTGGTGAAACAAGCAGGCCGCTTAAAATAAGAATAGAAGAATACAAAAAAATCTGCAGGAGGGGTGAAACCGAAAAACCAAAATTGGCGCAGCATACTTGAGAAACAGATCATAGAATAGATTGGGAAAATGCTTCCATCCTAAAGACAATGAACAAAGAAAGACGAAACTAAAAGAAGCCGCATACATAGTGACGACATCGGACGCATCGTGTTGCAAGAAGTGCAAAAAAAAATCTTAAAAGATCAATCATCAATAAACATAGGACGGAACTTTCTGTAGAACAGATTTAGAAAATATCAACAGTTCACTTTTAGAAAAAAGAAAACCACAACATAACTCTTATTTTGTCAATTTCAACATGTATAAATATAAGTTCCACATGATGCATTCCTATCCCGGAGAAGTCAGTACTACTCAGTACCGTATTTTACAGTAGTGCATACACTTTCCAATACAGAACACACGCGTAGAGGTCATTCATATCCGAAAGCAAATATATTTCGATTGCAAACAATGGAATTTGCAAATCACCGATAACAGTAATAGACACTGTCGAAACGTCAGATTTAAAAAATTTAATAGACAATGGAAACAGCACAAACATCAACTCATCATACACTATACCTAGCGTATACACATACTCGATATACGCAATAATAATAATAATAATTATTATTAAAAAGAACGAAATTTTCCAGTATTGCGTATATCGAGTATCTGTATACGCTATGTATAGTGTATGATGAGTTGATGTTCTGTTTCCTGTTTTTTTTTTCTAGGAGGAAAAATGCTTTATGCACCTTCAGGCTATTAGCCCGGTGTGTGGTACTCTCATCCACTAAAAAACCTCGCCTTTCAGACATGATTCCACCTCGGTATCGTAATGCACATTTCTTCAGGGCGGTGTTCCGTATTTAGGCGATCTGTCTCTCTTTTTTTCGTTGTTAGGACAACTTCGACGTACGAAGAGACCTTCTGCCAGGCTCCTCGGCTTCCCAGCATTCTGTTTACGACGTTGTCAGCTGACAACGCTCCCAGCTCGTTCTCTAAAGCTTGTCTTTCAGTTTGCCACCTCGAACACTCGAAAAAAGTGTGGTGGGCGTCATCCTCCTCGGAGTTCTGGTACAGGCAACGGGCGCTGTTCACTTTCCCCATTTTAAATAGGTAATCCTGGAAATACCCGTGCTCGGTCAGGAACTAGGTAAGGTAGTAACTAGTTTCTCCGTGCTCCCTATTTATCCAGGCTGACAGGTTTCTGACTAATCTCGATGTCCATTTGCCCCTAGTATCGGTGTCCCACCGCTCCTGCCAAAGGCGAAGGGTGTGGTTCCGCGCTTCCTTGGTTGTAATTTTCTTTTCCCATTTGCGCTTCCTCTCCTTGGCCAATAGGTCGATGGGTACTACACCAGTGACCACCAGGACAGCAGCTTCGGAAACAGTCCTATATGAGTTGGCGATCCGTAGCGCCCTTCTCCTCTGTACCCCAGCCATTTTTTGGCGATACTTCTTCTTGTCTAGTCCATCCGCCCAGATCTCACATCCATAGAGTATTAGGATGGATTCGGACACCGACATGAGAAGCCGCCGTCTATCCGCGGAAGGTTCGTCGACATTCGCCATCAGGCGACTGAGGGAAGTCACCATCTACGACGCCCTGTTGGAAGCGTAGCAGATGTGCTCCCAAAACGACATCCTGCTGTCCAGGTACATCGCAAGGTATCTATTTATTTATGTCTTAATATCATCGAGTCTGGATTTAAAGTGTTTATTCTCTTAACAGGCACATACATACATATACAGATATACGTCATATATACAATGTATAGGCAACACAAATTACATTACTATAACATCTTCCCTTCTTTTTCAAATAAAATAAAATACCATAAAACAATAAATTTGTTTGTAAATAATAATTTCAAATTCTACATAATTTTAATACTACTTATATACTAATTTTAATATTTGAAATTATATAATATTTTAGTCGTTCAGGTGATTTTATAATACGCCCATATCTACTAGTTTTAGATGGTTTATTATATGTTCTACATCTTCACAATCGTAAACATATTTAGAAGAAGTTGGAAAGCTAGTATGAGATTATTTGGTTGATTTAATGTAAATTTAATTTTTAATTATATGCTTACAATCTTCCTTTACAATTTTATTTTCAACAAGCAAGTATTTAAAATATAAATTGTTCCTAAATTCTGTGTTTATCGAATCTATCACTAAATTATCTTAAGCTACATTAAACATATTTTGCCAAAAGCTGGACATCTATTTAACATATGGTTACCTCCGCATTTTGTACAGTTTTTTATGGTTTTCTTTTGGGATGTAGTGCACTCTGGTACTGCTGACCTTGTGGAATATTTGTCTGTATCCATCCTGTTCTTTCCAATGGCATCTATTTCTTTCTTCGTTTTCATATCTTCAAGTTGATGATGAGCAGCTTCTGTTAATATATAGCATTCGATAGCTTTTTCTAAGGTGTCGGATTCGCGTTGTAGAAGTTTTTCACGAACGGAGTCATCATTAATTCCAATAATTACCATTGTTTTAATTAATTCATTCTTCAATTCTTCCTGTCCAAATTCATAGTTATTCGCTTGATTTTTTAAAGATGTAATGAATTGTTCTATATCGTACATGATCCTTGGCGTTCCGTAAAAAATTAGTATCTTTCGTACGTTAGATTTTTCTTTGGGATAAAATATTCTTCAATTTTTTTCTTTAATGGCTCAATCTTGTTTAAGTCTTCTTTTGCGAAAGTAAATGAATTATATATTTCAATTGCATCTTCACCCATATGGTATAATAGTTGTGCACATTTTTTCGTCTTTTTTGTTCAACTCTGTAGCGGTGGAATAAATTTCAAATTTTTGCTTCCAAATACGCCAATTTTCTTTTACATTTCCTTGTAAATTCAATGCAAGGTAATTTTGTTTCCATTTTTCATTAATTTCTCATTTAACACTATTTTAACTGTTTTTACTTTTATTTTACACGTGCTTTACACTTTTTAATACTTGTGTCGCAGCGCCATGTCTTAATATGACCGAGTCTGGATTTAAAGTGTTTATTCTCTTAACAGCTACATACATACATATACAGGTACACGTCATATATACAATGTATATGCAACACAAATTACATTACTATAACAATTTATTTATTTATTTAATATTAGAATCGGTTAGTTTCTTTTGTAAGGTTCGGGGTGGTAACGCTCTGGCACAACAGGGATATTATTGTTTCTTGGAGTGATGTTGCATACTTAAAACAAAGGCGGGTAAAAGTTTGAGGTTAAGCATTCTCTGTCTCGAAGATTTCTTTGTGGATTTATGGTGGATTTCTTGATCAGAGATACACATACCCACCTGTATTGGTGTAACCTGTGATATAAATGGTATAAATAATGGTATAAATGGTATAAATTTGGAAATCTCAAAGTGACAATTAATTTTGCTTTGCCAGGTATTGCACTTCTTAAAAAAGTATCCTCTTTTGATATTGCGTTCTCAATTAAAGTTAAACACTTGGTGAAAGTGTTACTGTTCATTCTCAAGAAACACTGAAATTGTTCTGGATCTTGTTTAAATTCACGGTGAACTAAGTTCAAATTTCCCTTTTTCAAGGGCTGTTCAAGGCATTTTCCTTCAGAATGTTCCCTTCAGGAAGTAAAGATCATCGGCAGTGATATACCTGCACATCGAAATCGAATATTAGAATTTGAATAATAATAATAATAATTTTTTTTTTTTTTGGTAGTAGGAAAAATGTTTTATGCACCTTCAGGCTGTTAGCCTGGTGCGTGGGACTCTCACCCACTAAAAAACGTCCCCGTCGAGCAAGATTCCACCTCAGTATCGTTTATCACATTCCGTCGAGGTGGTGCCCCGTATTTAACATCCGTCCATCTCCTGCTTCTTGATCATCAAAATCGTCTTGGCGAAAGCGGAGACCCTGTGCCATGCGTCCCGGCTTCGCATCATCGTCCGAGTTAAATTTGCCGGCGTGAGTACCTCGACATCTCGTTCCAGCTCATCTCTGTGCAACTTCCACCTTACGCGTGCGAAGAATGTATGGCGAACATCGTCACGGTCGCTACCGACAGGAGGCACTATCCACTTTCCTTATCTTGTGTAAGTAATCGTTGAAGTACCCGTGTCCCGTCAGTATCTGAGTGACGTAATAGTCAACCTCTCCATGATCTCTATCCATCCAGACTGAGAGAACCCTAATCAATTCGGCCGTCCATCTGCCCTTTGTGTCCGTCTTTCATCGCTCCTGCCAGAGTCGCATGGTACGCTCTCTCATATCCCGCCTGCCTGTTGATCCGCCTTCCAGCTTATCCAGGTAGATTTGCCTTCTCTCCTTGGCTAGAAGGTCTCTAGGGATTACTTCTGCTATAACTAGGACCGGTGCCTCCGAAATCGTCCTGTAGGAACTTGCTATTCGGAGAGCACCCCTTCTTTGGACTGCGGTCATCCTCTTGCGGTACTTCTCCTTTCGGAGCGCGTCTGCCCAGATCTCCCTGCCGTACAGGAGAATGGAGTCCGATACCGACATCAGAAGTCGGTATTTACTTGCCGATGGCCCACCGACGTTGGCCACCAGTCGGCTGAGTAGGGTGACCTTCTTTGCCGCGAAGCAAATATGGTCCCAGTACGTCATACGACTGTCCAGGTGTACTCCTAGGTACCTCACAGACTCGAATGTCGTGATCGTCTCTGTATCGACCTTTCGCAGAGGAATCCTATGTTCGGTCAGCAGTACAACTTTCGTTTTTGGGTGGCTAGCTCCAACCCGTGTTCGTCCATCCAGGTGTTAACCCTCCTCATGACGTGATTGAGCCGCCTCTGAGCGTCCTCGGTGTCGGTAGCGACAATCACGGCCGCGATGTCATCAGCGTAGCCAACCAGGTAGGCATCAGCAGGCATCTCCATGTGGAGGATTCCATCGTAAGAGATGTTCCACAGGTCTGGTCCCAGGATGGATCCCTAGACGGGTCCGGCCGTTATCCTCACCGTGCGCCATCCCTCCGTTTTCCGTATCTAAGCACTCTGTCCGCCAGGTAACTCCGCAACATCCGTAGAAGGTAATGTGGGGTGTGGAAGCAGTTCTCCAAGGCGTCCAGCATAACATCCCATCTAGCGCTATTGAAAGCGTTCTTCACATCAAGAGTGACGAGCGTCACTATTCCCCTGGTGTGTCTGTTCTTGCACCGTTCCTTAGAAACATCGGGGGAGAGGATGCATTAGAAATGTTTCAAATATTTTTTTTTGACATTGGAAGAAGGAGAGAGGGGGGGAGGGGAAGTGAGATTGGTTGTTTAGAATATTTTTTTCTTTTTTTAGGAACATTGAGAGAGAGGATGCATTAGAAATGTTTCAAATATTTTTTTTTGACATTGGAAGAAGGGAGAGAGGGGGGAGGGGAAGTGAGATTAGTTGTTTAGAATATTTTTTTTCTTTTTTTAGGAACATTGAGAGAGAGGATGCATTAGAAATGTTTCAAATCATTTTTTTTTTAACATTGAAAGGAGGAAAGGAAGGGGAAAATCATTTTTTAATGATTTTTTCTTTTTTTAATATCGGAAGAGGATGCATTTAAAACAGTGCTCAGCACTATAGGGGAAGCGACTCTCCTACTATCGCTGTAGGGAAATTGAAAACAAGCGTGTGAGTCAGGTAGCCAGTAAAGATCGACTATTGAAATTAAAAACATATGTAGATGGCCGTTGCATATTAGACACTTCAACGTATTAAAAATTGGTTTTAAGAATATTTAATATTTATTGATTATAGTAATAAAGTGTAGTAAAAAACAAGCTATTCGCTTAAGTAAAGAAGCAACTAAAAAAATAATTTCTATCAGATAACGATCGTTTTTTTTTTAGGAAACGATTACGATTCACTACAAAACAGCAACAAATAAACAAATAAAAAGAAGTTTCGTACATAACTAAACGAAAATACTTTTCTAATATACACGTTTTTCTAAAAATATGTACCATTCTAGGAAAATAACTAAATTATATCTTTCTAAAGGGGCTAATTTAAATATATAAGTAGGGAGAAAATGAAAAAAAAACAAATTCTTTTAAAACAAGTAGAAATATTCTTGGGAAAAGCAACTATATCAGCACAAATTGTTATCTTTGTTAATAATAGCATCGAAATCCACTTCTAGATGGGCAGTGGCCAATCTTATTAAATGTGTTAAAGATTCGTTGGATAATGAATTTCTCGTTACTGATTTAATGCGTTTCAATTCCGAAAAGGCAGATTCACATAAATACGTTGATCCAAACATAGAGTAAATTTTTAAACCAAAATCATAAAGTCGAGGATATTTTTTCAACGTCAAGTAATTTATAAAATTGTATACCTGTTGCTGTATTATTATGGAAAAACGGATCAGCTTTCAGATCACAGAGCTCCAATTCATAGTACGCATCAACATTTTCTACATCACAATGAAGGTGATTACAAAATAATAAAATTGCAGAATTGAAAGTGTCAAAGTCAATAAAGCGTTTATTGAATTCTAGCTGAAGTTCCCGTATTACTTCGATACCATTTTAAACGCAGCTATTGAAAATTCGGTAGCAATCTGAGCACATCGAGGAAAATGGCATAAATTGTTTTTTTCAAGTTGTGTTATAAATAAATTTAGACGATTTCTAAAGCCATTAATATGTCCTATATATTCAGAAATTAACATATTTTTTCCCTGTAACTTGAGGTTCAATTCTGTACAGTGAATTGTGATGTCTACAAGAAAAGCGAACTTCTTCAAGAATTCTATGTCCTGCAAACGCGCAATTATGTCAGTGTTCGAAGAATTATTAATTTTTAAGAAGTCAATAATGTGGTGTCTCAGCTCAAATATCTGCTCCAGCGTTTTACCAGCGCTTAACCATCTTATATAAAACAAAGGGATATCTGCATAAGCAGCTTTATGCTCTTTTAGAAATATTTTAAGTTTCCGATATGAAAGTGCTCTATTTCCACCTTTTAGTTTATTTAAGACTTGTGAAATAAATACCATTATGTCTGAATGATATAATGATTTTACACACAAATTTTCCTGATGGATAATGCAATGAAGTGCAAGAGTTCTTACACCTTCTTTTCGCAATAGTCCGATAAAGCAGTTTTCGTGCCCTGTCATTGTCCTAGCACCATCTGTGACAATTGCAGAACATTTGGAAAAGTCGATGTCATGTAAGGTCATAATTTTCTTCGTGTGATATAATATATCGGTACCTTTTGTAGTGCCATATAATGAACCTAGCCCTAGAAGTTCATTATGAGCGTTACAATGATGGTCTACTATTCTGATAAAGATGAGCAATTGGCTCAGTCACATCTGTACTTTTGTCTAGACAAATTGAAAACCATTTAAAATTATGTGATAATATTCGCAATTTCGATTCTAAATATGTGTCAATACTTTGTATTCTTCTGGCTACAGTACGAGGCGCAAGTGGTACTGACTCAAATTGTTGTACCGCCGCAGTATTGTTAAAACATTTTGCCATTTCAATGGCACATTGTTTAACAAATTCTCCATCTGTGAAGGACTTTAGAGATTTACCTAATAATCGGCTAACACTGAACGAAGCTAAAATATTTGCATTGGTTTTAGGTAAAGCTTCCGAAGATTGCAATCGACTCTTAAATATGGATATTAATGTTTCCCGTTCTTTCACAGAGTACGCTCTATATTTTGCCTCATGAACACGATCATAATGTCGCTTTAAATTGAACTTTTTATAGACTTGTATTATCTTGCCACAAATAACGCATGTATTATGCCCAGATATGTCCTTGACAAATAAAAATTGCGTTTCCCATTCTTTGTAAATAACATGATCATTTGCGCTCGGAATATCCATTATACTCGACACAATGCTCTACACTTCAATGACTCAATGGGCTCTGTGTCGTATGTTATATTCTCCTCGATAAACTTACAAAGACGCTTGAATTAGTTGGGCGGGAGAATGTAAACATTTAGCTCCTACGGGCAACTTTGCCGAGCGCTGATTTAAAATGTTTCAAATTATATGTTCTTTAATATTAGAGAAGTGGAGGGGGACAGGTATTAGTATTTTCTTTTTTTTTCTCTTTTTTTCGAAGCATCGGGAGAGAGAAGATGCGTTACAAATGTTTTAAATGATAAAAATCATCATTTAAGGAAACTAATACCCCTTCCCCCACCTCTTCCAATAAAAAAAATATATGAAACATTTCTAATGCATCCTCTCCCCCGATGTTTCTAAAAAAAGAAAACAATTTGCGTTCAAAAAACATTTCCTTCTCTCCCCCTTCTAATGTTAAAAAAATGATTTGGAATATTTCTTTTAAAAAAATCGTTTCCCTCCCCTCTTACCCTTTCTGATGTTAAAAGAAGTATTTGAAACATTTTTAAGGCATTTTTTATCCAAATGTTTGGAAAAAAGCAAAAAAATACAATTCTAAAAATCATGCCCCTCCTTTTCTCACCCCCTTCCAATGTTAAAAAAAATGTTTGAAACGGTTCTAATGTATCCTTTTCCCGATGTTTCAAAAAAAGAAAAAAACGTTATGTAAAAAATCTGATTCCCTCCCCGTCTCACCCCGTCCAATGTTAAAAAAATACGATTTGAAACATTTTTAATGCATCCTCTCCCAATGTTTAAAAAGAGGAAAAAAAGTATCATTAAAAAATCACCCTGCCGCCTTCCAATATTAAAAAATTGATCTAAAACATTTCTGATTCATCCTTTCTCCTGAAAAAAAGAAAAAAAACATTTAAAAAAGTCACTCTCCTACCCTCTCACCCCCTCCAATTCTAAAAAAAATATATGTTGACATTTTTAATGTGTTCTCTCTCCCGATGTTCAAAAAAAAAAAAAAGAAATCTGTGCATCATATGTTTAAATCAAATTCAACTGATATTGCATGTGGCGTCAAAACGTACCGGCGTCGAAACGTCCTCGCGTCGAAACGACCGCGTCGAAACGTCCTAGACCGAATTTGGTTTGTTTCCGTATGTACTATGCAGCAAATACAAATTGTATGCGAAATGACAAAACGAGGAGCAGATGTGACACAAAGAGTGCTGAACCTTACTGCATACTCATCACCGCTAGAAATAAAGATAGCACACGCTCTTTGTTCAGAATACCCCGATAAACGTCACAATGGGAACAAGGATTTATTTAAGTGAGTCAATGAAAATGTAAACAAACCGTGACAATGAAAGTAGTCGCGGCGTCGTTTATATCTATAAGAATATACATGAAATATCATCGAACTAATTATTTTACTTTTCATGGTTCATACGACAGCCGAGCATTATGTCATTGCTAATTCGCGTGTTACTTTTTCATTGTTCAATAGTTGAATAGCTAAATGTGGAAGTGATAAATTATTGGCGTTCAATGATACCTGAAGTTATCATTGAACGCTTTTAGATTTTTAACCGTAGAGAATTATAAATATTTTTATCGCTTTTATTTATTCGTTTTATCATACAATTAATACTAGAAAAATTAGAGAGATAACTACTTAAATACATGTCAAGTGTTCGTGGATTGCTATATAAATATGTGAATGAAGTGCACTGTTTACATTGTAGTGATCGGTGATTTATAGGTACAATAAACAGGTATGTAAATATCTATTGGCATTTATTATTAAAACTAAAACTAATAAGACGATAGGTTGTACTATTCTTTTCTGAATCTTACTATATACTTTTAAGGAGACGCTTTATTCCTTAAATCAGAATAAAGCGCGTATTTATCCTAACGAAATTTTTGTTTTATTCGTATGGTTAATAACGTTCTTGAAGCTTTAGAAAAATAACCAAAAGGACATAATAATATAATACTAGGCACATATGTAGGTATACATACATATATTAATATCTTAGTATGTATAATAAATCGCTAGCTTTACAAACATCGAATTGCCCTAGAAATGCAAACTGTACAAAATTATTGCAGCTGCAGCACATAGCGCATCTTGACCACATCGTCAAATTTCAATGTAATTCTTGTAAAAATATTAATATAATTTCCGATTTTCTACAAACTCAAATAAAAAAATCTGCACTCTTTCATTCAGCTAAACAAAGAGTGTTATTGCATTCATTAACATTTCACTTGAAAATACTTGCATGTTATTACCTATCAAGGAAAACCGTGTTGTGCATAGCAACTACAACTCAGAAGAAATCAACATTTGGTCGATAATTAAATCTGAATTTAAGAGACAAAGTCGTTTTTAAATAATGTTATAAAAAATGTTGTACAAGAAAAATTAAGTTGTTTGGAATTAAAGAATAAGTGGCGTGTAACATTACCTAACTTGAAGGCAACACGACTAATACTAGAGTATCTATCAGTGTAGTTACCTGAGAGTATGATACTCGTAGCTAGAGCTACTCCGTAGATAAGAGGCGCGTTTGTGCAAAATTGTTAAATATTTAGCGTATGAAAATGTTATATGTATGTAAAATAAGTAAAAGAATCAGTTTGTTTATAAACGTAGTGGATAGTATAAATCGGGTGGTTGTTATTCAAACATGGTATCGTATGCAATGTTAAGGTTTTTGTGTTACGGTTCCCTATTTGGTTGTTGTACTAATGTTCGATGCAAGTACAAGCGGGTAGGTATCAAGAATTATATCAGTAATCACTAAATCACATACAGGGTGTTCAAAAATAAATCTTCTATACGACATCTTTAAACTAACTAAATTCGTTCTTTTTTAGACGGAACGTGGTAATTTTTTTACGCATTGCAGTAAGGGTTTGGTAAACCTATTTTAAATGATTCTGAAAATATTAACACTTGCAAAGAATTACTTAGATTTGCCAAAATTGCCAGTTTCAAGCAAATAAAACTATCTTTTTTCTGCAAAATACTCTGTATGCTATTTTTTAGCACGACGCACAATCTTTTTTTCAATTTTTGGTTTTTATAGCTTAGAGTCATCATTAGCAATTTTATTTTATTATAATTGGCGAAAGCTGTCGGGGGATGCTAAGACATGAATTATTATTACTATTATTATTATTATTATTATTATTATTATTATTATTATTATTATTATTATTATTATTATTATTAACAAGCTTCCAATTAGTAGATAATAAATGTTATTTAATTTTAGAAAATCATTATAGGTTAACGAATTCAACTGTTAATATTTTCACTCCTTTATTAACCTGTTTGAAAATAAAGTAAAAAAAGTTAAACCAAAGTATTAAATTGGTAATGCCTCTGAAATACATTATAGAAAAGTTTGAACAATTTAACACTGCGTAGGCTTTCACGGCCGGTGTAACTATAACTAACAGCTTCTTGCGGGTTTCGCCGTGTGTCAAAACTTTCGCTTGACGTTTCGTTGTTCATACTGACAGCTTCTTCAGGATAACTGAACTGATTCCCCATGGTCTGACATTCTTCTTATATACGCTCCTGGTGCATCCAACCGTGTAGTTTCCGCTCCATTGACCGTGACGGTTCGTAGTAGGCTCTTCCACGTGTTGCTAAGGTGGCACCCTTCTTCTCTGTTAAGGGTTTTATTCTTCTCTATTTCTATGGCTTCCCTGATGAGTCTTTTCCCGTAGTTCTTGGTGGTAGTTATTACTTTTACATTCTTGAAATCCATTTTGTGTCCGCTGTCGTGCATGTGTTCTGCCAACGCTGAGTGCTCGGTCCTTCTTAATCTTAATTATTTAGTACTCGACGATTGTCTCGACGCGTTGATGGTGCATATTTAGCACCATCTGTCGGTGACTGCACAACTACCTGGGAGTATCATCAGGACAAACATATAAATATAGGATAAAAGAAAGAACACAAAAAGGTTACCAGGCATTCCCAGGTAGAAATAAAATGCTATTAAAAAGTAAAAACATTAGATAAAGCAAACAAAATAAAAATATACAAATTTTTAATAAGGCTATGGAAACAGTAGTGTTCAATAAATGGGAAGAGGAAGACTTGAAAATAATGGAAAGGAAGCTATTAAGAATGATATTAGGTCTAGATACAACAAAAGAAGGAGTAAAAAGAGCAAAAAGAAATAAAGAGTTAGAGTAGGAGTTGGGCAACGAGAATATAGTCAGATACATAAAGGCAATAAGATTGAATTGGGCGGGTAACATAATGAGGAGAAGAGAAACGGAGATGGTGGTGAAGAAGGAAAGCTAGACCGAGAAAGACCTGCAGAGAAGAGATAGAGGAAGATGCGCGAGCACTGGGAATACCCGATTGGAAGGAAAAGTGCCGCAACAGGATAAAATGGAGAAAAATAATTAGCAAAAACAAATGACAAAATGTAGGTGTGTATGAGTAATAGAGAAACGAGGATTAATTCACCTCAATATATGGGTTTTTATATTAGCCATGATCCTAGGATTGCTAGGTTTGCTGATGATGATTAGAGTTGGGCAATTGTCCGGCGGAGTAGGTACGTATTGCAACGCGGGCCTCAAATAATGTAATATAAATAAAGCAAATCAATCGTATTATCTTAATTTAGTATGTATTTATAAAACATAAGTCATATTAATAGACAAAGCGGGCACACTACCGGACCACCTTGCGATGCATTCGCATTTTATATCACTACATATTTAGATAAAATATTTTTTTTTTACATTTTATAAGAAAAACAAGCACGTTGTTACTGACTTGCAACTCTACGGTTCATCTGCTTTATTGCAATAGGTACATCAGTTGGAGCGCACGTTCTGAATACGTACCTGCCGCGCCGGAAAATTTGCCCAACTCTAATGATGATGAAGATAAAATTATGACTTGTTTTTATTTTATTTTCTTCCTGTGACGTTTTTATAGGCCTGAGCATGGCAAGGTGTAGGCAAGAACTAACAAAACCTATTGTTTTAATTTTTGTTTTTAACTTATTTTATTTTCAACTGCGATAAGATTTCTTAAAAATATTATTATTTATAACATATTATACTTATCTAACAATTTTGGATTTGTTGCTTGGTACACCTATCTAGCAAAGGAATGGTAATTGGCTTTTCTGTTTCAAGCCGTAACACAAATCAGTGATGATGTGATGAAGTTAATTTTGTATCAAGTAAGTAAATAATGGAATTACATTATACAAGGGTAGATAGGTTTTATTCAATAAGTAAACGTTTTGAATTACAAAATATGTATTTATTTCTAAATCAGATAAAACACATAATTGTTTTTAGATATAATAATGTGTTTCTTAGTAATACTTATTTTGGAAATCCCCTGAATATTATTCGAAGATAAATACTAAAAATAGACACTTGAAAATAATCAAAACCCCCTTAAACTTGTATTGCAATACTTATAAATTCAAAAATGAAATAAAAAATTGGTTGGTAGAAGTCAGAAGAAGAATCCATGGAGATGGGGCGGTTATTAACCCCTGGCAAAGTCGCACGAGCAAGAAAAGGGTGTTGTCGACTCGTGGAAACTATGCTAACGTGGATTGAAGAGCCATACGGGGCAGTTCGCTGCGGGCGCCAACCACCTTTGCAGAAGTGGTATTACCAATACCCTGCTCACGCACCTCCCCTTTGTAAAGGGGCCTTCCGCACATCCGCCAGGTCGCCGCCGAGAAACACTGCAGTCCCAGACCTCGATTGACTAGATACGACCTGGGATCGTCTAACCGCCAGTCGTCGCTACAGCCGCTGGTAGAATATAGTAAAAAAGAGGTTGTCTAGCAACTTAATGCTTGTCAGACGCGCCCCCCCGCTGACCAAATCTCCCCCCTCATTCATTGAGCCCGAAGAATCCAGTCACCACAATTGACCGGAACGAGATTTGAACCTGCGGTAACCTGACAATAGTCGAGATCCTATGTGGGGCCCTAAGGAGCTCGGTTATCACAGTCTGTAATGATGATAGTAGTAATAAATAAATAAATTGACAATGAATATCAACAAATCGCAAATCCCCACTGCCTCGCTCTAAAATAAATAAAATATAATAATAAAATATTTGATCCGATACAATATTACATACGTATATATATACTTACAAATAAATTAGAATTCATCAAAAAAAGCCATTCGAATCTTCGAAATAAGCGATCGCTATTTCAATTTCCTTGTCATGAATTATTATGTATTTCGTTTTAATACAAATAAAATATATATATATATATTTTATTGATATTCAGTATTATTTTAATAATTTTTGCCATGATATGATAGATCTAAACTGAGTATATTGTATATCTATCTGTGAATTAAATATTTATCAACAATACCAATTTCGGAAAGAAAAACCCCCAAATGACCGAAGTCAGCAAACATGTGCCCTACCCGTCACCGACATGATCTACGGCCGCTAAGCTAATTGTTAGAGTTAACCCCTTAACGAGCAAATTTCTCTAAAATTATTTATACTTTACTGTTTTTCTTCATGATTCAGAAAAATGAGAAAAATTTGTACTAAAGCACGTTATAGTGTTTTATTGAAACAAAATAAAATTTGCGTTATAACCGCTCGCGATAGTAAATACCTTATGGTTTCGGCCTTTGGATCCTTGTTCGCGCCACTTGTATTCTCCTTTCCGCTCCTTAAATTCCTGTTGTTCCAAAGTTCGGGCAATTCCTCTGTGGTGTAGATTATCCTGCGACAATAATACTGATAACAATAATCTTTATAATGAGTAATTTATTAAGTATTAATTAAATTCATCAATTTTCCGAAAATTACACCAAAAGCAGACGTTAGAACTTCGATTTATTCAAGCGCAACCCTCTCACACAGCATGGGCAGATCATAGGCAGTTTCAATGAATTTCCCCTTTTCTACAAGTCATATTTTTCAACACAATGCCTAAAAACAATTAACATTGCACAAAACGGCCTTCATTTTGGAAGAGGAAGAAATGACGCTTTGATTTTAAAGAAGGGAATGGGTACACAGTATATTTTTGTTGATAGTAGGAGAAGAGTTGTTTGAAAAATTATACCCGGAACTGACAGACGCTGACACCAAGTTCTATCAGTACTTTCGTATGATGCATTGCGATTTTATGAATTTGTGAACCTCATAAAAGAAAATAGTAACGATAGGAAAAATCATACAGAAGCTTCTGTTCGCCGACACATTCCATTCATTTTTCATCATGCATCGCCATTTGTCAAAGAGAGTCACTGCTATATCTTGCAAAACTAATCACAACACTTTGTGAAAACAATGATTGATTAACTGTGAATAATTCACACTCTCAGACAGTAACGGCACAGTCAAGAGTATGTCATGGAAAACGACTTCGCGGTCAGTGATTCAATGAACATTTTACCCTGTCCGTGAGTGTGAATGCCCTCACTAGAAAACCATAGAAGCAATCTTCTCTGTCCAGATTCTGATCTGCCGATAACTGTGGGTGTGAATCCATCTCTAATAAGACAGAGCATGCACGCATTTCTACTTGAGTATTTCGTGTGCTTGCTTATTTTTTATATAAAGAGCAATTTTATTTATACAAAAATGTGCAAGGACTATAAGCAAAGGCCATACGTGGACATTGAGTGCTTTCCATTTACCGACTGGCGCACCTCACTGCAATTGTGGGCGTTGAGCTAAGAACTACTGAAGTCGAAGTCATTTGACCGCCTGGTGTCGCCGCTGTGTAATACGTAACTCGCAGCTTATAAATACCTCAAAAACTATAACAATAACAAATATGTTACGTAATCTTAAGAATGTTGTAATTTTTGAAGATATAATAATAGAAGGCTGAGTAACTTGTAATCTGCAATTTTTTTTTATTTATCAGAAATAAAATATCTATATTACATAGTCTCAAAAACAATCCTCTATTTTTATAATTTTTTTTTTTTTATTTGTCAAAAATAAAGTATATTAAAATTAACAATGGTAGAGATGAGATAAACTCCAATTTATTTGTCACCAGCGAATGTTGTCTTCCTACAAATTTACTCCCCTCTCTCTAATTCTACATTGAGATTAACCAATTTCAACCTTCCTGTCTACATGTCTTTTCGTTTTGTAATTTGATGCGTGGCGTTTGATTGCTGTATCGGCTGTGAAAGAAAAGGCCCTATTCGACGCCGAAGCTAACAACTTTTTACGGGCGTCATTTGATTAAAGTTTAACAGCTTCATTAATTTCAAAACAAGTGCATGTACTTCTTATCTATAGCATATCTGAATTGTATGTTTTTATAAATGTACCTACTCATATTTAATCACGAGAAATAAGTACAAAATGCCATTAATTGCCATAACCAGAGATCTTATCACATTGGTTTAAGTTCTATATTGTTTGCCATGTCATGGCTTGGTCAAGGACACATGCACTAAAGATTAAAAAATGGAGTGCGTATATTCCACCGTGTCATTATTATAGTTTTATAATTAATTTAGATCTTGATTATGTTACTATCTGCACCGGTTTACTCACTTACTTTATGTCCTAGGTATAAATGTTACTTACACCTCCTATTTTAAACTTGAGGAGAATATTTTTATGAAGTACCTAAATATGTGTGCAATTTTATATGTACGCTATAGAAATAACTTTATTCAATTTTGAGAGTGTTTACCAATTCGTAGAAAAGCTATACCATTACTATTTGCTGAATGCTTGTTAGGCAAATACGAGAGGCCCACCGTTCTTTGCGGCACCAAGAAGGGGCGCTTTATCAATATCCTTTAAAATAAGAGTCTCGTGGCTGTAACTCCTTTTCACTGCGTTCAAAAGACCTCGGGATTGTAAGTTCTATATTTGACGTAACCGCCTTCTCCTTCACGAACATAGGAAGAACATGAAGAACAGGAGTGCTACCACAGCTGCCGTCATTATACAAATTGCTCCTGTCGTACTGACGCGTGCATTGCACTGAATACGTCTTAGCTCGTTCCTGACTGTCATGTGGCTTTCATGGTCCTAGTTGTGGCAACATTCAGCCATCACCCATAAGGTAATTCCAACCCCATGAAGAGCTTCCTAAGCCAGAATACGACCACATTGCAAAAATGCCATGCATAGGTATACAAATAAATTCAAAAAGACGGATAGGTATCGCACAATTCTGTTAATGCGTGTTTCAGAATCATCTATAAAGTTTTGCATTAAGTAATCAATAAGGATTATCCAAAACCGTTGACTAAACTTGAAATGCTATATTGTTAACTGTTTTTGTTAAAAAGTATCCACTTTAAGTATTGGGAGCAATTGGTAAGGAACTATATAACATCTAATTGCTTTTATAGTTTTGTGTTGATTATTTTAATTTTTATTGATATACAATTCTAAACACAACACACACAAGAAATTTAAGAAAAAACTTAACACAAAATATTTCACAGGTCCACTGTATTTTAGGCACTGTTAGCTACAATGCTTGAAGTATCTTGGAGCTTCT
This sequence comes from Protaetia brevitarsis, assembly GCA_004143645.1. Classification (NCBI taxonomy): domain Eukaryota; kingdom Metazoa; phylum Arthropoda; class Insecta; order Coleoptera; family Scarabaeidae; genus Protaetia; species Protaetia brevitarsis. Next base: position 31,582 of record RXPK01003993.1, on the reverse strand, counting down.
TATAAGCAAAACAATTAACATAGCCCGCGGCTAATTGCGTTATTTTACTAAAATTTATAGCCGAGACGTTTTGTATTGCTAAGTATTGTAGGGTTAAATTATTTTCGCTGTTATAAGAAATCATTTGAAAACATAATATCGCTGGTTTAATGTTTCATACACTTCTCTGATTCATAAAACAAAAATTCTCCAGCAGCGAATCCTGGTTCAGGTTATGGATTGGAACACTTCTTACAGTTAATAAACATCTGTATAATTCTTTCATGCTGTTTGAGCACACTGGACAGTTTCGTAAAAAAAAAGAGGAATTGTTTTCTCCCATTTATTGTTTTAATTCCTAGCGTGTCTATCGCATGCATAATACTGCCTACCAATACATTGGAAACTGTTGGGAGCAGGCAGGCATATTTTGTAGCAAATATGAATGACTGGGTTGGGCATCTATGCTCCACTGCAATAGGGCGGACACAAAAACACACAATTCTGACAGTGATAACTTGAATGATGGGAAACTTTTGATTGTCTAGAGACTAGAGAATACGGGGTTCCTTTACTACCGCAAGCACCTAGTTCTTCCCTGCTGGAGATGGCCCGTAAGGATCTTCTTACGTAATTATTCATGTTAAGGTAGTTTTAGGAAGGTCGACGAAAAAGTGTCACCTTTCTCACTTTAAGAGTTCTAGTCGATAGCTGTTGTTTACACTTAAGACTTGCTTTAAGCGAGTAGCCCTAGCAATTGATTCAAAGGAACCTCAGAGCGTCTCTGAGCCCAACAGATCGCCTTATATAGACTGCATTGGATTTTGAAGGCTTTGCAGTCCTCCACAAATCTGTTTGATTAATTTTATTCAACAGTTTTCTAAGTTTGGTTCTTACCTCGAAGGCTCTAATATGGAGTCTTACTCTTTGGCGATGTCTTTAGTGGACATACACGCTGAAAGGCGTCTATGACCGGTGCCCGCACACCATTAGTCAGCTGGAAGAGGAAACAGGGTTGATGATTAATGCAATAATTCAATTAAACAATCTCAATCACCAGTATGGTTCAAATCGAGCTTCTTTAATTTTTCTGCAGATTCTATGTCTGCCGAAGAGTAGCGGAGGAGTACCATTGCCTCCATTGCTTGAATCTCAAACGATTCAAAGGCTACTTTTAAAGGATCGATTCCTCACCTTTAATCGAGCGTGTATCTTTTCCGCAGGTAAATTTCGGCAATTATCATTTGGTGAGAAAGTCATGCATATGAATCGTTGTGATCGGCCTTGAAATATTTTTACTTTCTAGAATCATGAGGGTTGCACTCTGTCACAGCCTAAGAGTCGGGACTACTTTCTTAAATCTCTGCGCACTATCTTTATCGGCACATGTTACGACAAGAAGACCTGGTCCATATGTGCACCCCTCAAAACAAACTTGAGGCCCACGTTTTCAAATACTATTGTAAGCTGCCAGTATGAAATTTTAGATAACTTTAGCTTGCCCAGATTTATGTGGTTGATTAAGTAGGTTTTTGATCATCGTAAGTTGTTTTAGATACTGCTTTCCTACCGTGGTCGTGTGTGTTCGAACTTCACCCGATCTTTTACTGCTCGCATTGCCTTTTTGGGTTTAGGATCTTTGGTTGTATTTTAGTTACGTTTCCCCAGCCTTTTTGTGCTCGTCTCTGATTATGACTATTCTAGCCTCAATGTAATCTTGACCCTGCTTCACCACAGCACCCTGCACTTTGCCCTTTTGATATATCCGACAGTCTTGTTGATAGAATTTCGTCATCGGACATAAGTATACATCCTCGACGGACTCTATCCTCATGGTAGTCTTCTTGAAGCTGAAGGGCGCACCATTTTAAGATTACCTCCATATCACCGTGATTTAAATCCCATAGAAATGATATGGGCTATTGTATATTGCGAAAAATAATGCCGGTGTTGGAATGTCACTCTCAAACTGAACGATGTGACAGTTCCGGTGGAGAATTTTATAAAGTTTTTGTTGAAGGTTTGCAATAACGATGCGCACATGTTTAAAAAAACCGAAGATTAACACATAGAAAGTGAAATTTGAGTTGACATTCATACAGTGAATAGTTATCACTTTGTTTTACGCGTTTACCTTAATATTTTTCTTTATTTTCTTTTCCTGTGGACGATCAACTTCAATAAAAACTATGGTTTTGCTACCTCTTTAATAGCTCCGCGCCTCTCGGAAACGCAGTCTAGAAATATTTCTGATGTACCTTAATTGTTGCAGTTTCTTTTTGTTTCAGAGTATTCAGCTAATACAAGCATGGCTCGAAGGTGGGATTTAACCTTCAGTAAACTACTTGCTATTTGTTTAGCTTTGCTTGCACTAACAAATGCCGAATATGAGATTGGGGTTGGTATTGCTGACTGTACTGGACCAGCGGCGGAAATTATTTTTGTGAGCCTTCTTATATAAAAACCTAACTCGTATTGTAAGAATCCATTCTAGATGGGTTACGCCAAAACCAGTCAAGTAGGTTATGGTTTACATTTGAGACAATGGGCTAGAGCGTACATTATAAGCGATGGAAGTAATAGATTTGCTTTTGTCAACGTGGATGTTGGAATGATTGGTTTTGGAGTAAAAGAAGCAGTAAGTACTTCACGTTAGTAAAACATGAATAATATTAAATTGTTCCATGATTATTTAACTTTCTTAATATTAATTTATCGATTATCTGTGACAATATGTGGGCGCACTCGAATTGCACCACGAATTAATAGGAGATATGCATCTTACCCAGGCGCCTATAATACTCTGTCTGAACTGCACCACGAGCAATTATAATCTCCTAAATTTCTACCTGAACTGCACCACCAAGAGCGTCATCACGGACAAGTTTTTATATTATCGAATATTATCCAATAATATCACAAATAATATCTAAATAAATAAATTTAAAGGAAAGCGTCACTAATATATAGACATACCTATGCTTTAAATGTGTAAATAATGTTCAATGTTTATCTGTGTATGTAGTTTATTTATTATGCAACATATTCCATATATAATACCTATATATAAAAATGAGTTTACATATTACAGAAAGAAAATTTACAGGAAACACACTGGATAAAGTGCTTGCGACTTATTTTACCATCTGCATATTCGTTAATTTTCATTTGAATAAATTTTTGTTTTTGAAATACTGCCCATCTGATATTCCTTTTTTGATTTGTGCGTATGGAATTTAATTTGATATATGTATCTGTCTGTACGTCATTTAGAAGGTTTAAGAGAACATGCAAATTAGGATGCGGAGAACTACAATAATTGTTTAGTCTCGAATGGAACGACTCGCAACAGTTTGTGGTTCGCGATAAAGAAGCAGATTTTTCAGCCCAAATTTGGGGCGGAAACGCAGTATCTTCCTGAATATAATTTTCGACAAGGTAATCTGCAAATTCACGTACTCGTGTATCATTCGCTGAATGCATTCGAAATCAAACACATAGGCGTCTCCTACTTCCACATTACTAAGGTATTACACTAAAGCAGATTACAATTGATAGTATTAATTAATTTGTTGACGTGTGCAGTTCGGGTAAATCATTTTGGTTACTTGAAATTTCCGTAGTGCAATTCGTATATAGGATTAAGTCATTAACGGTTTTGTGGTGCAATTCGTGTGACGCATATTTACATATACTTATCTAGCAATTATTCCATTGGTTTGGGACAGACGTCTACTCGAAAAAAAATTAACCCCGAGCTTACTAAATTTCAACTATATACAAAAGAGAAAATAATCACATACTTCGTTTAGATTTAAATCGCATATAAAAATGGGTAGTCTAATGTGAGGAATCCTTAACAATTTCACTGCGCTGTCAAAAGCCCTTTGAACAGTATGATAGAGAGAACTAAACAATGCATAAAACATTCTTAATTGATTGAGAATATCAGTATTATTACTATAATTTCAACTCAATTTTAATAGAAGGATGAATTTGGGACTTCTTTGTAAATTAAATCTTAATATTATCTTTTATTATAAAATTTATAAAACGAATCTCTTTAACCGCGACTAGAGTGCTAGCATTTTGCGAAAAATATTTTTAATGTCAATATAAAATTACGAAACTATAAATATCACTCTCTTTTGTTTTCTACGCCTACTAGAACGTGACAATTTTTTTTTTGAATAATAATAATAATAATTCGATCTAGTTTCGGTTACTCTACGGCATTGGGAGTTGAATAGGAATTGATATTTAAAGCAAGTATTCAATTTTAACATTTGGCAAGGTCTTTTTTTTCTAATGCAATATATTCCATTTAATACTATTTGCAACCACGATACAACAAAATCAATTATAGGTATAACTTCTATACATTATATTCTGGTTAAGAGCAAAACTATTAACGGGAATGTAGGTTGTTTGGTATCATTAAAATCGGGAAGAATTTTTTTTCCAAATTGTCATAGAGAACCCACCACGTTCTAATTTAAAATTAAAAAAAATAAACAATTTTCCTGAAAAAAAACTGTCAAAATGTACTTTTCTGTATTTTTGTATGCATAGAAAACATAGTATATTTATTTTAATTTCTTCTTTTTCTTGGTTTTTAGGCCATAAATATATAGAAATGTACATTAACAACGTTTCGCTTTAATTTCAAAAGCTTTTTCAAGTAACATGTAAAAAATATAAATTGTAAATTAAATTTAATTGTTAATTAACTTTACAATTTATATTGTTTATATGTGAACTGAAAAAAAACTTTTAAAATCAATACTGTCTATAATGCGATACCTCTGTCTCCTCTTAGCGCTAAAAAGAAAATTAAAATAGATCATCTGCGACGGCAGTGAAGGTCGTATGTGATCCGAACATTCTATAAAGGGTCACAAATATTTTTGTTGTTGTTTGTTTTGTTTTTTGTAACTAACGATTTTAGTTTAATGTATTCTCAACTTCTTCTTCTCATGTTTTAGTCAATTTTGGAGAGAATTGAAAGCCAGTCAACAGCATCACGCTGAAGACTGACATTCTCATCAATTTGATCTTTACTTATTATGTATCTATTCCTTCTTTTTTTTTTTATTGTATTATTTTTTTTGTATTTTGTTTTGGACCAATAAACTTCTATTATCATTGTTTTAGGTAGTGGAGAATTTAGAAAAAATATATGGAAATGTGTATCGTATTGAAAATGTAATTATTAGTGGAACACATACCCACAGTAGCCCTGGAGGATTTTTAGAACATTTTATGTTTGATGTTACAACTTTGGGTCATGTTAAAGAAACATTCGACGGCCTTGTCGAGGGAATTACGCAGGTTTGTTTGATTACAAGCTCGTATTAATATACTATTATTTATGGTTCCATATTAATATATTCAAAATTATAATGACTTTTTGCGACAACCTAAATTTTATATTTACTTCCGTTTTTGTTTGCTATTCATAGACAAATACGTCTAATAAAATGTGTCCTAGATCCGGAATAAGCCTTATATATTTAATAACACTTTTATCTTAGAGGGTATACTTCCTAATCACAAAAAATAAGCAAGATCAATAATTCTTCTGCTACAATTTATTTACGAATATATTTCTTGATATAAAGAGTGGAATAACAGTAAAGCACTGTGCTTGTAATTTGTTATTGTTTTTTTACATTCTCGAAAGTTTCAATAGTGAGCTAGGTTTTTGATCTATCTAACGCAATATTGAAGCTTTCGAGACTTCGTGTAGGCACAGAATACAAGATAGAAGATCTTTCAATTAAGATAAATTCGGCGGACTTCAAACTAACCTTTTGAAGTCCGCCGCTTTGTTCGGATGCAGTGATCGGTTTATGTGTTTGTGAAAAAAATATGCAACCGCTAATAATGCTTTAAGTACCGTTTTGATGTCTTTTTAAGCAACGGATTTTGCAAAATGCTATATCCCGAAAATAGTAGAGTGGAGTAGTAACAAAATTACCAGTGTTACAAGATCTATTTTAAATAAAACAATAAAGTCTTCGGGTTGCTTGGCTTGTGGTACAATTATATGATATAATAGGACTGAAGAATCAGGAAAAAAATTCGGTGTACTCTCAACTCAAAAAAACAGTCCATTTATTTAAAATGCAAGGATTTAATGGTACTTCTACAATTTGGGTAGTAGGTAACTATCCTCTATTCGCAATATGGAAATTCTATGTGCATAATTAATAATTATAATTATAAATTATATAAGTACGCTTGCTTCTAAGTTCCAACGCACTTCTTATAATTTATCTATTGCCCTAGGCCGTTGTTATTGCTCATCAAAACATAATGTCAGGCAGGATTTATTTAAACTCAGGCACACTACTCAACGCTAATATCAACAGGAGCCCATCGTCCTATATGAAGAATCCAGAATCGGAGAGAGATAAGTAAGTAATACGTGTATTTCATAAAATAAAAAATATCTTTAGATTACTGAGAAGAAAGAACTTAGACAAAAGCTTTCTTCCTTAAAAGAAATATATCTTGATTCAAATATTTCATACTAAGCTGTCGACTGTCAGAAGTTCAACTGTTAAACCAGTTCTCGAAAGGGATAGGGATTTTGAATTACGATAATAAAAATCTAGAAATCTAGAATTTTGTTATTCTGTGATTCAGGCGGACGAAAAAAAAAATTGAAAATAGATTTCTTTCTGGTAAGTTAGGTTATCTGATGAATTCAGTTTTATTAATTTATTTAGTTTTATTAAGATGAAATTGATTACAATTTCTTTTTAATAAATAAAATTTATTGATATCGCGCCGGTGTTTCATGCGTGTCCCATCTAATGGTATGTTTTCTGAATAGAAACTCTATTGAATAAAGTTAATAAATAGTCTTGCTAACCAAGTTCTTTTCCCTAAAATGAATTTTCACATTCCTAATAGACATATATTAATATGCTTACATGTACAATGCTGGAACGCAACGAATAGATAAATTTACTGAATATGTACCTTAGAAAGGTCGACATTTACTTGCTAAGGGTCCGTCGGCGTTGGCCAAAATATGACTAAGGTACGCCACCATCTGAGCTGCTTTATGACCGCAAACACATGAGGTCTCAAAACATCATTCTGTTATTTAAATAGACTTCTAGATTCTAGATACTCGAAGGCCTTGGACGTGGTTATTTCCTCCAAGTCGATCCTCATAGGAAATCCTTTATTCCGCCAGAAAGGCAATGTTGAGCCCTGTGCTGCCCCCGCTGTTACATCCATCGTACACCAACCTTCGGTCGTCTCATATCTAAGCCCTCGGTTTCTTAGGTAGCTTCAAAGTATTTGCATAAGATACTGCGGGATGTCGAAGCGTTCTTGTAAGGCTTCAAAAATTGTGCTCCACTCACGCAGAGTAATTGACATTACTAGACTTCTAGTATGTCTGTTTCGAAGTTGTTCATTTTGGAAGGTATCCATTATCTCCTGGATCGCACTATCATTGCTAAAACAAGAGTCTCTTCGTCCATTTTCGTAACATTTCATTCTGTTGATCTACAATTTTTTGTTCACCTGGAAACAGTTACGAAATGCAAAACCGATTGGTGATCCGATGTAATCTTCAATGATACGCCATTACATGATTCTCCGAGCAAGGATCCAGAGACGAGCGTGACATCGGCGATACTCTCTTCATATTCCGTGCGCTCGAATGTCGTACTACGGTTGATCATCTCCATGTTCCATTCGATGACTTTGGTATTCAGATCTCTTGCCGCTATGACTTTGCCGACAATCTTCGTTATGGGTCTTCAAGGTTTTCCACCTTTACTTGATGGAAGCCACCAAGGCGTCGTTTTGAGTGAGGTTATCGTTTTGTTCGTTTTGCGAGCCCAGATAGCGCCGGTGCCGAGTAAATCACTAAACTAACCCGCGTTGTTTCTATCCATATATTGGTTAGCGAGATGTCGGACTTGACCTCAAGAGCAAGCTGTATGAGGAGATCATTCGCAACCCTTCTGACAAGACATGCCTATTTTACCTTGCAAATGTCTGATGAGCACGGCCTCCGATCTTGGTCGACCTGTCTTGAGTTCTTCCTTTTTTCTTTTGTTCTGGCAGGGGTCTCTAAGCGGAAAATCTCCAGTATCCTTTCTTTCTCTGCTGGTTTTTCCTTTGCAGCTGCCTTTCTTGGTTGCTTGCGCGGGTTTCGGAGATCTTTCATCATTCCAGGAGCCTTCGGGCATAACTTATATAAACTTATCATCAATATCCGGATATCTTGTCTTCCTCTTGGCCGTTTCTAGTGCTGGGGGTCGTACACTTCTAGAAGGTAAGTGGTGAGTAGCTTGCGACTCCTTAGGCGCTGCGACTTTGACCTTTTCCAGTTGACTGACGGCCAGAATGTGAAGACGCCAACCGTCTCTTCTGCGGTTTGAGGCACTTATGTCCATCCACATATTCTCTGGCACAGCCTTCATATGTACTATAACTTCTCTACGTTCTAGCTCCTGTTTTAGTTTGGGTAGGTAGTGTTCTCCGTATGTTTACCATTTCCTGAATATTTACCAAAGCATTGTGCGCGAAGGGGAGCCCCCAAATAGGCGGAAAGGGGTTCACTTTCGAAAATTATTCTTCTGTCCTTTCCCGCGGTCCCATCTTCACCAGTATCCGAATACTCGTACGAACTGGATTTCACCTGGGGAAATGCATCATCTGATTACTGAACGCACAGTGCATTCCTGGATTAAGGTCCGAAGTGGTTGGCTTCAGCCCGTATTCCGCGGGCGCACCTGAAAACAATCAAAGCAGCCCACAGTAGTCCCAGAGCATCCGCAGCACTTATTTTTTAGATCTAAGTCCAGTGTAAAAGTTCTTTTAGTGTTTTTTTTTTTTTGTTTAGCAAGTTACAAAAAATCTGCAACATATCTTTCCGTTCGCGGAGTACAACCAAAATGTCCTCCGTTTTTTAAAATATCAGTCTTCGTTGTTTTACAACTAATTATTGTTGTCTTTTAATTAATTTTATTCATACATTCAACAGCCTAAACGAGACCTTATTTTATAATATATAATAATTTAACAACGTATTTTAAGTACCTCCATTTAATTACTTTTTCAACGCATCACCTGTAATGTGAGTTAATCTTCTTAGTTAATTGTCTAATATAATGTCTACTAATAGCTTAGGTCTGAGGAAGGAATACAAGCTGGTTCATTCCAAAACGTCGCAGAAACTAAATAAATGCATTATTTTTAAAGAGACAAGCCCGATTCTTCTTTTTATTATTAACAATAAATTAATTGTTATATAATAATTATTTTTTTTAGTATAATGTTTCATTGAAAAATACTTTTGACAGAAAAACTGTCAATTTAGGCTTTAAGATATTTTCGGTAACACCGGCAATTAAAAAAAAATTATATACTTTGCTATGATTTTACCAAATTTATAATTTTAATATCGGCATATTAAAGCTAAAAAAGTCATCAGTCGAAAACTATGGATTTGTATCTTGGATAGATAAATATTAATATGTTTGCTTTCACCTGCTTTTGCCATACTGACTGCTAACAAGTGTGTACAGTATAACAAGTGTGTACAGTAATATTCCCTACTTCTATTAGGTACGAATACAATGTTGATAAGGAAATGATTCAACTTAAATTTGTAAACACCGAAAATGAAGTTATCGGCCTAATTCATTGGTTTGCTGTTCATCCGGTTTCAATGAATAACACTAATGGATATATAACATCCGATAACGTGGGTTATGCTTCTATACTGATGGAAAAGCTTTTGAATGATGGAGCTCTTCCTGGTGACGTAAGTATATCACACATCATGATTTATCCAAGTTTTAACTCACTGCGCAATTAACTAGTTTAAGAATTTCGGTGTCAGTTGTTAGGGTAATATGTGTACACTCAACTCAAAAAATAATGGCAGGGAAAATAAGCTATAAGGAAAGATATATCTCCTTTAATCTACTAGCGATTTGCGTATGTACTAGTGATGTAACGAATACGTGATTTTACACATTCGCGAATGCAAATGCGAATGCGAATATGTGCACTAGACATTCGCGAATGCGAATATTAACTTTTTAACTTTACTAGCATCATCTATTAGTTTTCAGTTTACAATTATACGAACACTTGCATTAAGCACACACAGAGAATTAAATTTCTCCATCACCGCAGCGAAACTAGCCAAGTACAACCGAATCGTTTCGACTTTTTACGTCTTATTCTTGTCAATTCAAGTTTAGTTTTGAGGTTATTGATGGTTATTATAATGTAAACTGCAAATTTGTGCCCAAAAGGTTGTTTTAGGATTTCAATGAATTTGAATATTAGTTTTTTTTTCTAAATTATCTTTCTATGTAAAGGTAACTTTAACCTGTTAAAATGTATAATTCGATATTCGCAATATTCGCATTTTTTTTGCGAATGCGAATGGGAATGCGAATATTCGTTACATCAGTACACTAGTATGTACAGATTTAAAGAAATATTTTTACATTTAATCCTTTTTCGGAAACTACTATGGCCAAATTCTGCGAATGTAAATCTCTAGCTGAAAATAGCGGATATTTTTGGGAAAATTGTTCGCACCGTCCCACATTGGATGATGCCGATAGCATTGAATTTTTAAGTGTAAGAATGCAATCACAACAGTATGTTGCTGTTGCAGTTGCACTTTGCACAAATATTAGAGTTTTCTTTGCGATCGTCCCAAGGATGGGGAATCTAATGTGTCGGACAGGAATTGTAGTGTATCGATATAGTAGGTGAGTTTTTTATCTTCAGACAACGGAATATCTCTAAAACACTGCATCAAATCAAAAAAAAGATCTTAATAAGATTTGTTATAATGTATGGGGCTCACTGAATGGTGCCGAACTCGATCCTCCACCTCACCCCCTAGAGTGGGAGGGGCACAACTTAGAAATCTTGAATGGAAACCCTCATTTTGTATTGCAGATTCGGATTCTATGCCATCAAGCATATATATAGTTTTTGTTTGAAACTTTTTTCGATGCGTAACAGATTGCGCTGTAATCGCAAAAAGCATGATTGTGAACGTCTAGAATAAATACACAAAAGGAGAAGAAGAATGATTTTGTTTTTTTTTTCAACACTAACTAATTTGTATTGGATTAATAATTAATAATCTAATCCGGGGATCGGACAATGTGTAAATATTACAGTTTGTCAAGTACGGTTTTGTATCGTTGAATAGCATTCCAATTACGAATAAATAAATGTATCGAAGTGAAGAGGCACAGTTTCGAACAAATGGCTTTTTGAAATGTTGGTTTATGTTAAAATTAAAAAACACAAAATCATGTTTGCTTGCTTCTCTTTTTTATATATTTTTTCTAGACGTTCACAATCATGTTTTTTTTTGCGATTACAGCGCAATCTGTTACGAATCGCAACAAAAGTTTCAAACAAAAACTACATACTTGATGGCGTAGAATCCGAATCTGCAATAAAAAAGGGGATTCCAATTTAAGATTTCAAAGTTGTGCCCCCTTCCACTCTGGGGAAGGGGGGGGGGAGGGGGGATCGGCACCATTCAGTGAGCCCCCTACATTATAACAAATCTTTTGATGTAGTGACGACATAAATAGCCTAATTCAAATTTATAACTTGATAATAGTAAATTCTAAGGAAAAAGGAAAAACAAATTGAGTCGTGCACTTTATCGTATAATAAACTTTAAAGTCGAAAATGGCATAAACGTTGAATAAAAACGGTCTGATTCTTTACGAATGTAGACTGTAAAACAAACTCGAACGGCCTTTCGCATTAGTATATATTTGTTTGTTTGTTGACCACGTATAATGCACTATCGTTGTTTTACAATTGTCTTTACGTTTAAATGTAATTAAATAACAAAATAAATTTTTTGACAACACCGCTAAGATGGAATAAAAAAAGATGGAAATAGTTAATGTAAGTTTTAACAGTGTACTTTATCTTATGTATATAATTAATAAGTCAATTGTTAAACTGAAGATTAAATTTATACTTTGTAGGATAAAAAATGGAATTTGAAAAAGGAAACAATAAATATTTCCGAAACGTAAAAAGAACGTCTTTTTAAACAAAAACCGGCACACCCAAGGAAAAGAAAAATAAGAAAAAATAAATCTTTGAACGTAATTAAACTAAACAATTAATATCACTAGAATCTATGAAAACTAGAATATTACAAAAACAATACGAGCAGTTGATTGGAATAAAATTTCGACGTAGACAAGGGAATTAAAAATACACCCACGATAGCACGTGTACAGATTTTAAAAATTATTTCATGTCATTATTTTCTAAGTTGATTGTACCTACACAGCATGTATGCAGATATTTAACACATGTATCTATTAGTTAATCAATTAATCATAGTTTATATTATGTGCATTTACTTTTTTAGTCAAATATTTCACGAGGACAAAAAAGTGGCCATGTTCGCTTTCTCTTTGTCTTTATGAAATATATCACTGAAAAAGACTTCCAAACTGCAAATGTAAAAACTATTTCTGTGACCTCATATAATGATCTAATAAATACACGACTATGAATGATTGATTCGCTTGTGTCCGTCACTCAATATAACCGAATGATCAGTCATAATTAATAACGTCATAGTCCGGTTGTCGAATGATCGTCAATAATGAAATGATTCGTTGTCCGAAATTTGATTGTATCCATTACTAGTATCTATGTATACAAAATACATGTGTTGCTAATAAACGAATGCGGTGAAGCCATCATATCTGTTTAAGCAGTAGTTGTTGATACGAAATTTTTAATTAAGTTTTAATATAAGATTTGTTTTAATTATTTTGTTTATACAATAGGCTTTATTATTAGAGATAGCGAAAAGATATGTAACAATTGCATAACTATAAGTGCAAATATCCGGTTGGACAAATAAGATCTACATGAATAATTATATTTTTGCAGATATATAATATGAGCGAGGAGGGTTGTAGAGAGATACATATAAAGACAAACACTCATCCTTCTTTTTTCGCTTTTTTTGTGTAATTACCCCTCCCATGATTACACTATTCAAATTGTATCGAAAAAAAAACAACCTTTTCTTTTTAGTCAAAATAAAAATCTCATTTCTATTACCCCGCCTATAAACTCAAGAAAACTTGGCGGTATGGAAAAGCTCAGCATTTATCACCAAAAATAAAAATTCAATAAATTATGTCAATAAAATTTCGAAATTTTAATTCTTCTTCCTCAATTCGCAAATGAAGACATATTAACATAATTAACTTTAAATTATAAACCACCTAATTTTTTTCATTACCATTCATTTCTTCTTCCTTTTTCCAATTCATTACATCCAATTCTGCTTTCTGTATTGATGTCAAAATATCTAGTATATAAGTTTGCCCTACGTTGGGCGCCAAATATATGTTATATTATGCATCAATAGTATAGAAAGTTGGTCGGATTATAATCTTTTATTCACTTATTTTTTGCACATGACATCTCCATTAACAAATCAACATATTTTTATTGAAATAAAATAATCAACAAAATATCTCCATAGGCTGAGTTTACTTACTAAATCTATTAAATTATCAAAATTAATTCCAATTAATTCTGGCATATAAATACTTATATATAATATTAGTTTCTGATGAATTCTTGGCGGTATGGAAACGCATAGCAATAGTGGCCAACATAAACGTAAATGTTAGTTAATTTTATTGTTAAAATATGGATAATTTCCTTTGGGGAGATAGATTTAGCATGAAGTGAAGTTAGATGGCATGAGTTATTTAAAAAAGATGCTTGGAATTTAATTTTGAGTTCACGTGTAGAGTTTTTTAATAAATTGGACATATTTCAAAACTTATATGGGTTATGTACATAATCCTTATTTTTGTTGTATTCGAATTGTAAGTAGTTTCTCTATTTTTAGGGAAAAATAGTAACTGCATTCGCTTCGGCGAATTTAGGCGACGTTTCGCCAAATATAAGGGGGCCTATATGTATAAATACCGGTCTTCCATGTGATGAAGTCTCAAGCAGTTGCGGTGGTAATGCCCAATATTGCATAGCATTCGGACCAGGAGAAGATATGTTTGAAAGCACTAAAATTATTGGCGAAAGAATGTACACTAAAGCTTTGGTAGGATACTTCTCAATGAAATTACAATTACTTCACTTTATTTACACATTACAATTATAGGAATTATTAAATGATGGCAATGAAGTAGAAATCACGGGATCAGTCGGAAGTATTCATCAATTTGTAGATATGCCTGAACAATCTGTTGAATACACGTTGGGCGACGGAACCGTAGTATCGGTAAACTTGCAGTCCTACTTAAAATAAAATACATCTATTTTATTATTTTGTGATATAGGGCACAGGTTGTAACGCCGCTATGGGCTATAGTTTTGCAGCTGGCACGACTGATGGTCCTGGAGCATTTGATTTCATTCAAGGAACAACTTCAAACAATTTACTTTGGGATTTGGTTAGAGATATTTTAGCAGCGCCGACCGCGGAAGATATTGCTTGCCATGCCCCTAAACCAATTCTACTCGCTACTGGTCAGGTAAATTTATGGTTTGTATGGCATCGTCGCCGTCGAGGCTGCAAAAGTGCAGTTATCGATAACTAGCTTATTTGTTTAATCCTATTTTATTAGAAGAAAGTTCGTATTTGCATCTTAAAATACTGTTAAAGATACAGGAGTTACCATCTGCTGGATGTTATAGATACAGGGATTATGTTTTGGATTTATGCTCCTAAAATTGATTGCTGCTTGCTTGAAAGCATGCTTTCAACATAGTTAAGTTTCACATCCCAAAGGTAACTTGAACTCGATATAATAAATACATCTGTTGATTATCGTCAGGGACCAGTCTACATATTCCTTTTGTTGTGAAGGAGCATTATTCAGAGAGTTGGGTGTGTGAGGCTCTCACTCAAGGAGTCTTTCCTTTTCGGACTTGTATCCACTTAGGATCTGTTTAGCATATTACTTCAAGCAGTGGCGGATCTAAGTAAGAGTAGGCCTCGGTGCAAGGCTGTTTCTGAGCCTCTGGCTTGGAAACTAAAATCACCTATAAAGTTACTAAGTTTAAAAATTTAAAAAAATACGTATCGATACTTTCCACGAGTTCCCCATTGGAGCCTCCGGGACCTCGCACCGAATTACCCGATTATATGTTCGCCACTGATTTCAAGGAGGCGTTCTGTATCTGTCCTAGTAAATTATTTTATACCAACAATTTCTGTCAGATTCTATTATCTATACCCACTATATTTATGGTATTCAGAGATGCCACCCTTTCTCTCTCCCCCTCTCTGCTCTTCTCTCTCTCTGTGTCATCCCCTCTGTCTATTTTATTTAATACTAACACAGTTGCCCCTGACTGTTCTGCAAGGACTTGTTATTAACAGGGCTCTTCTTCTTTGAATCCTAGGCATTTTCTTCTCTCGGGCACTCTTTCTAGTACAATCCCTTCGCTCAAATCTCACTTCGATAGGGTAGGATCGAATTGGTTACATATGTCAGCAATTTCCGCTTAATTGAAGAGTGCCAATATTTAGTGCTTTGTTAGTTTACAACGCCAGAAAGTCATTCTATTGTCTAGGTAAGTTTCTAAGTATTTTACTGCTTTAGATGTAGTAATCATTTCAGAATTTACCCTTATACTAATCTCTAGCAGAGCAATATATTCAATCGAATTAGCTATTTCATTTTATACACCGCCAGTTTCAAATCATCTTTCTCCGCCCAAGTGCTTACTTGCCTCATAATTTGATTTAGTCTTCTATGAGCGTCGATAATATATTTGAAAGTAATTACCATTGCAGTGTCATCAGCACAGCTTGTCAAATTTGAGTCATGTAGCATATTTGTGCCAAATACCTGTATCATCACAAGATATATTTTAAATATCAGGACCTAAAATTAACCCTTGCAGCACTCTTGGCACAATCTTATAAGTATTGGGACGAACGATGCGTTCATTCGGCGGTGTCTGTTTGAACGTTGTTTGGAGAACGATCCGAAAAAATGAAAGATTGAACGCTGCTCTCATATCATTTCACTCTTGTATGTTTCCAAAATTGGGTCCTTAAATTCTTATTAGTATGCAAAAAGAAACTTGCTAACAACATGTGTGTATTAATATTGTATCTATGTATTTTTAGAT
Source organism: Protaetia brevitarsis (assembly GCA_004143645.1). Taxonomy (NCBI): domain Eukaryota; kingdom Metazoa; phylum Arthropoda; class Insecta; order Coleoptera; family Scarabaeidae; genus Protaetia; species Protaetia brevitarsis. Next base: position 15,424 of record RXPK01003993.1, on the reverse strand, counting down.
GGACTTTCCTTATGAATGGCAACCTCGAGTTGTTTCCACGCAATTAGCTGTAATTGGCAACTTAGCTATTGCAGCTATGCCAGGCGAATTTACAACAATGTCTGGAAGAAGAATAAAAAATGCGGTTAAGAAAGGTATGGGTACCCCAGATGCAACAGTTATTATAGCTGGTCTCAGTAACCACTACACCGACTACATTGCTACTTATGAAGAATATCAGGTAGGTAGTTTGAGAAGGTATATATTTTAGAAGCAATTAACGTATAATAATTAGGCAATTATTGTTAAAAATGGTGAACAATATAAAGTCGTAATGATTATCCTCCTGCATTATCCGAATACCTTGCGGGGTGTCGACTAGTGCGAGTGGCCGCGAGTTCAAATCTCGGTCTGGCCGTAATGATGATTAGGAGGGAGTGCTTGACAAGCAATAAATGCTTAGGCTTTATGGACCTTTTTAAGAAAGCACAAAAGCCGTTAACTATTTGTATTGAAAAAGCTTTGTTTATTTCGCTGCTATGTAGTTTGTGAAAAACAACTTTACTTAAAATCGACTGCGGATACTAGTTTAGGTTGGATTGTTATCTAAAGGATAAAAGACTAAATAAATTACCTCAGAAAATAAAAAGCCGTGTCATAAGGAGCACAATAAAAAATTATTTCTCATTGTATTGAAGTTATTCTTGTCATAAATGTCAGGAATATTCATACCCACGTCCAATATTTCACCATGTACATATAGGATCGGATAAGGGTGATGATACATTATCACATATTAATTTTATTGATTGCATAATAAACTACGTGCCAAAAAAGCTGATAATCATATCGTCCACGTGTTGTTCTAGGTACCAAAGGGTTTTAGGCTTTCAATTTTACTGAATAAAGCGTACAAATCGAGGTGTAAATGCGGAGAAAATATCCTTTTGTAGGTTTTGAACCATTCAGAGCCTAAGTAATAATCTACTGTCTCGTCCTTCTATGTTACATATTTTAATTATCAACAATAACGACGGAGTGTTAAATTATTTTTGGAGATCAATAGGGATCTGTAACCGGCGTGTTCAACTATAGCCTAACATAAGTTGTGGCCGATATTCAGGTCAGCTAGATTACAGCTTCCTTTGTTATTGAATTATCGAAATAAGTGTATGAGCAAAGGTTATTTCCACTGTTGCCAGATCATTTGCTTAGTTGGCTTGGTCTACTAGATGATGTTTACATCGTATATGGAAGCGGATGTGAGTCGTGAGTGGTTACGTAATTGCCGAGTATAAAAAAAATGATTGCATTTTCTCTTCTTATTGGGCTTTCCCCCTATTACAGAGATTACATACAACATATCTTTGCTTCATCGAAAGAAATAAATTACTCTTTTCACATAACTGACATAATATACACTCTCAATGAAACAAATTAATAAATAAATATTATTTTTAAGAGTTAGATACAAAGTTATCATTTTCAACGTGTGCTAATAAGTTGAATTTGTTACATTATGCTAGATTAGACTAAAATAGGTAGCATTTTTTCTTTCCAAAACACCACATTCCTGGCAAGTTTCTTTACACATAATTCCGTTCTATTGTCGTGAGACTTATTTGTTATGTTTACCTTTTATTTCTGCCGTGTCCATAGTTCACCATAAGAAATACTGTGACACAAAACCACTTGTACACTGCACCAATCAGTATTGCGTCAGAATGGGCTCTGCAATCACTATCTTAAGTGACAGCGCATAGTTGTTGTTTTTACTCCGCCATGACCATAGGCCATGATAGAGAATAATGTTGCGGCTACCGCGTAAAAAATAATAAAATAATAGTTATTTGTATCACTAGGCCAGAAACTACAGTTTTGAGACTATGAGTACGATAGGTTTGTAGGTTTCGACATAATAGATGTGTAATAAATTATCATTAAGCTGCTATGCATATACTATACTATATGCTATAACATGAACTGGTTTCCCTTGTATTTATTATTGATAAATAAGTATCAAACTACAAAAACATTACAGAAAATACTTATTCTCAGAACCTGTTTATTAACTTCCTAGCGTCAAAATTTCTTTTCTATTTTCAAACCAAAATTAAGAAAAAATAATGTGCATCACACGGCCAGAAACTCTTTTGCGAATATTCGTACGTGCGGGCCGAGACGGTAGCCGAAGCCCACAAATCGTAATTATACTCGCAAACTGTAGTTTCTGGCCTAGTGACACAAATAACTAATAAATGATTACAGCGTCCCCAACAGCTTTTTCTTTCACAAGCACTCTCTAAAGCCCCCCTAAACCCATTAACAGCGAACGTTGCCATATAGCAGCGCTGTTATCATTTTTTTTTTTTTTTTGTTTTGTCAAATTCTCATCCATTGCCACCTAAAAAGTAAAGATTTGATTAAAGTTTGTTTTAAAAAAAGGCGCTGTTAACGGGTTAAGATAAGTACAATACGTATAACACATGCGGTGCTTATGGTCCAACAAGTCCATAAGATCCTTGTCCATTATATTTGATTTGCGAGGATGATGGGTTTATTTTCGCAGGGGAAATCGTTTAGAAACTCCTTGTCCGGTTTCGATTGTCTTGAGACTCTAGCTTCACGGTGGAGTTCCTGGTTCAGCGCAATGGCTTCTGCCAAGGACCAGCCTGAGTCATTTATTTTGCATGAGTTGTGGTCTGGATATGTATACGCACCTTAGGTGAAAATAGGGGACAACAAGGTCTTGTAAATGGTTAGCCTGTTCTCTTTGGTTGTTTTTGGATTTATCGGGATTGGAAAGAGTTTCCTGATAGCTCCCGAGGTCTGCTTGGCATTGTGTATACGTGTTTTATTTCATTCAATAATTACAGTTTGCTAATCTCGTTCTTAATTCAAATTTAATTGGTTAAACACTCAGCTAACGTTCGAATTAAATTCCGCGTGTTTATTAAATCCGGCCGTGCCAACTTAGCCAGTTAACTTGTTGACTCGCAAGAGGTAACTCAAATTTTACATGCAAGATAAAAAAAAATTTCGCTAGGTGTTGAGAAATAGTTGGGATATTGGATTAAATTGGAGAGTTGAATTTTGGCTGTCGTTTAATCGATGATATTAAATTAGGATATTTTTCTCACAGCTAAGTATACAGGGTATTTCAGTTGAAACAAGCCACCTCAAATAACTTTTTATCTGATGTGATTTACAATTGTCATATCAAGGGGAACAAATTTAAACACGGGCCTGACGATTTAAAATAAATCCTGGGGGCGCAGTTGCCTCCACTCTTAACATTTTAATCGGGAAGATGGCCCTTGTGACTACTCATTCAAAAGCGCTTTTAATTTTTCTTACGGCAACATGTATCAAAAAGTCATTGTTTTAACCAGTAAGCAAAAAGGGCACAATTTACAATCTGTGTAATAAAACACGATTTGAATGAAATGGCTTCAAATACTCTCTCAATTCTTTTTGTAACACCAACCTCCATATATTTGACACAGGAAACGGCCATAGAAACTTAATGTATAGAAGTTGGTATCATCGGCGATCATCTCATACGACCCCTATTCATTGACAAGACTTTAAGTGGTCAAATGTAATTGAACTTGTTGGACGATACAATCAATCCTTTGATCACAGACAAATTGGAGCAAGATACAATTATTCGGAGAATGAGATAGTACTTATTTCAGAAAGATGGAGCGCCTCCACATTACGCTGTCGGAGAACGACAATTTGTTAATCACGATTTTCGCGATCGTTAGGTTGGTCGAAGGGCAGCCTGTAGAATGGCTTGCTAGATCGCCGGCATCTTATATCAATTGATTTTTGCTCTGGGAGCATCTTAAGTCTAAGTTGTATGTCACGCATTCAGCTTCCTTTTAAGAGATACGCCAGAAAATTGTTAAAGACTGCCAACGAATAACTCCAGCAAGTAAGTTTATTTTATGAAAGTTAATGATCATCATTTTGAACATTTAATAAAATCAAATCTAAACCATTTTATTCTAATTGTATTTTATTACACAGGTTGTAAATTATGCACTTCTTGCTTACTGATTAAAAAAATACTTTCTGATATATGTTCCCGTAAAGAGAATTAAAAGAGAGGGAGGGAAGTACTCTGGTACAACGTTAAGATCTGGGACGCGATGGACAGTGTCAAGTATTCTGGGGATTGATGCCAGAAAGAATAAAAAAAACGAAATATATTTATTTCATCATCAGTAGTACAACTACAAAAGAATAATGTTAATAGACATAAAGTTAAAACTGAGATTAATTTAAATTTAAAATAAAGTAAATAATATGAATGACAACAACGCCTTAATGTGCCAAAATTGCGTGGGCGCAGACGCAAACAGCTCAAGAATAAATTAAAATATAAGGACAAAGATACAAAATCTGAACATAAAGTAAAGTATTAATTCGAGAATATTGTTTTATTAGCAAACATTTTAAGAGGAAGGAATAAATAGAGCTGTTTAAATTGTTAATATATCTTCTGAAATTTACTGAGTTATATTGATGTAAACCATTTCCAGAAATAAACGTTTTTTATATTCGTTTTCTCTGTCAATGATGCAAGCGTTTTTAAAATCAAATTTATGACCTGTGTCGAGAAAATGGTCAGTTAGAGCACTATTATTAATACTCGTGGCGCAATCGTACTCATGCTGTTTGAGCCTGGCCTTAAAATATTGGGCAGACTGCCCGATGTACACCAGCGACATTTTCTAATTGTGCGATCTACAGGGTAAAATAGAGCCTATATGTTTAGCGTAGATAGTAGACGGATCTATGCATTAACTGGCTGCTTCGAAATATGTAAACACAGATGTGCTGTCTCTGTTGTTATTTTAAAAAACTTACGTTAGATTTATTAATGTGCGAAGTTGAATGTATCTATTATGTATACATTTAAAGTAGATTTGCTACAAAAAAAAACACAGACCGCACATCTATGTTTATATATTTCGAAGCCGGCAGTGAATGCATAAGCCGTTTACTATCCATGCTAGGCATATAGGCTCTATTTTATGCTGTAGGTCGTACAATTAGAATGTGTCGCTGGTGTACATTTTGTCACAATTAGTGCAAGGAATTTTATAAATGATATTCGATTGAAATAAAATAGGAATTTTATCTTTAATTTTTGGAAAAAAGTGACTTATTGGATTTGCAATTATAAAAAGCTAATTTTTGTGTTGTAAGTCTACAAAAATAGATGAAAGTCTGGGGGTAAGATTCTCAATATGGGGAAATAGACAAAAAAAAATTGAAAGGGTAAACGAAGGATGAAATATCCCAAAAGTTGATCCATGACTAATTTAGCAATAATCGGACTCAAGGTGGAACCCATGGGGGTTCCAAAGGTCTGCCTATAAATCACATCTGGGTATAAGAACACAGCTGATTCAAACAGAAATTTAATTATCCTTAAGAACATCTCTCGAGAGTTGGCAGTGTGCTGTGATATTAAGTTCCAATTCTGTTCTAGTATATTAATGACCAAAGTGGGAGGTATATTAGTAAAAAGAGAGACGACATCTAATAAAATTAATACAAAACTTGGTGGTAAAATAGTGTCTCTAACTTTACCAACAAAGGTAAAGGAATCTATTATGTTGTGTTAAAACCGGTTTTGACACAATATGGCGTTGTTGTCATTCGTATCACCTACTTTATTTTGAATTTAAATTAATCTGTTTTAACTTTAACTTTTCTTAAATTTTCACTTATACAGCGCCTTTTTATTTTGAATGGACTGATTATGGACAGGTATTATTTGATATTATTGCTACCATTTTACTCTGATTGTAAGTAACCTTACTTTTCATTCAATTGCATCTATCAGCATTGTCCTTTTGTAGTTGTTCTATTGATTATGAATTAAATATATTTCGAAAGCTCTAAAAACAAAGAAAGGGGAGCTCCTGCGCTCCTAGGAATGATTTTAAATCGTCAGGCCGGTTATTAAAAGTTGTCAACAATTGACAGGTCTCGACATTTTATATAAAGCAGAAAAAAGTTATTTAAGGTTGCTTGTGTCAATTTAAATGAATTTGAAAATTTTCAATGTAGTTCTGCTTAATCTAAATAGATATTTCAGAACTTGCGGCTTCTTTGGACGTTCTTGTTTAAATAAAACTTTTTGGGTGAGGTACTGCGTAGCGAAATTGTGCTAAAATTCCCTATTATAAAAGCAATCTATCTCCTGGATATCATCGAAAATCGCGAGCGCTTATTCCTTCGTTCCTTGTCGCAAAAAACGCGAAGTTCCGAATTGACTATAGAAAGCGATTACATAGCAGCAGTGATGTGGCAACAACCAATGTTTCTGACGCAACTAGTTCTTTCCGTTTCTTCGTTCATTGTCGCGACAATCGCGAGGTACCAAGTTGTCTGTGGAAAGCGATTGCGTCGCAGTAACGACGTGGTAGCGACCAGCGAGCAATGTTACTGTAGTGCGCGTTCTGACTCATCGTTCCAAAGTAACCGGGTATTTCGGTATCACGGAGCGCGACGCTCCAATAAAATACCGCTCCAAAATACGGTTGTAAAATACCGAACTAGTTTTAAAGCAGTCGGTGTTATTGGTGGGCCTTTCTTCCAGTCCTTCTGCCACTCTCTTTCTGAATCATAACCTCTTAGCATCTCTATAAGTAGTGTTTTCTAAAGTTCATATAGACATTTTTGATGATTAGCAGCGTTGCAACTTACTTAATAATGGTTGATTGTGCATAAGTTTGTATGCTGCTGAGCTAGCGTTCGTTGTATATAGCCTGATTCAAATTAAGTGCGCACCATTGCTATCTCTGTTATTATTGATTCTAGAAGGTAGTTTAAGATAGAAAAGTATTAGTGTTTTTAACGCTGATTAATATGCAATATACAAAAAAACAATTGCATGACGCATTTCCGAGAAATTTTGAAATTTATATTTTTTTTAAATTGAACAACTTGTATATTGTTAAAAAAATGGAAGATATTTTAATATTTTTAATACAAAATTGTCTTAAAACGAATAATAAAGAAGTTATGATGGTTTTTAAATAATGCCAACTATATGTAAAATTTATAGTAGGCTTCTTTCACTTTAAGTCAAAACAAATACTATGTTGTTTCAAACTGTCAAAAATGCACTGAGGTTAAATCTTTTATACGTTTAATTATTTAAAAAAGTTGGTTATTTCATTTTTGTGTTGTGTTCTTTACTTCTAACTGTAATTATTACATTATTATCATTAGTAGCTTGAACAGTTTTCGCTATATTTAGTTCTAAGTATTTTCAATTTAATGTAAATTATAAATTTTATAATTACCTAATTCTTATCTGCACTTATGTCTATCACAAAATAATAAAAATATAAATATGAATAATTCACTGGAATATTTTATTTTGTCGTATCAATGAATATCAAGATGTTCTAAATATTTTTATGTTTCAGTTGCAGCGTTACGAAGGTGCTTCAACAGTATACGGGCCACACACATTGGGGATTTACCAAGCTCAATATGAAAAACTAGCTCAAGCTTTAATATCGGTATTTTTTTCGACTTTTATGATTTGCATATATATACAAAGTTAGATTAGATTGAATTAAGATTGGTATAGTTGTATAGGGTCACGTTTTCGTAAGCATTTCAGACCTATTGTGATCCCCTACATCCCGTTTAGAAGACATTCTCTAATTTTGTCTTCTTAATAAACGCTATTATTTATCTTTCAATTGTTCCCAAAGAAGATTTGAGGGTAACAAATAGTAAGCTAATGAAAATTTAATGACTAATTCAATTCTGTTTCATTTGGGGTAAACATATAATGCTACTAATTTAAACAAGATACTTTCCATAATTTTGGTGCAAATAAAGAAGTTATATTCAGAAACGTAATAAAGAAAGAAAACACCGGTTGAAATAATAATTCAAACAATCACATATTTGTCAAATTGTAATTTATTCCAAGGAAAATAACGTGTCTACAATTAAATCGAATTGATATTTTGATGATGCATGTGGATGCATTGATTGCCAACAACCCGGCAACATCCTCTTCAAACAGTTAATGCTGTTTTTTAGATCTGATTGAACAGAACAGCAACTAAATATTAAATCAATATCTGATTGATAATTAACTGACATCATAACACAATTCATATTTTTCGGAAGTAGTTATAGTGCATTAATACATGTATTTTCTCGCTTCTTTCTTTAATAAGTTGTTGTTTTATATGCGACTGTGAACATAGTTCTCTATTCCATATACAAAAATAAACAGGTATGCTGATATTGTTTGCTGGGTACATACAGGGTCAGTCTTTTCATGTTGAGACAACACGATATCACGAAAACTACGCTTCGGATCAAAACATTTTGTGAATGAAAGTTACTTGTTTCGGATGGGCTTGTTCTCTGATATTAAACTTGACCTTCCAACGTTCATTCCTAGTGGGAGTGGGGTCAATTTTCAGATGTCAAATGGAAATCCGCATTTTTTATTGCGGATTTGGATTCTCCAGCAAAAAATCTTACCTTGCATGACAATTACTTCAAAAATATAATAATTGCATAAGTCGTAAACAATTGGATGTCAGATAGCTGTCTACAATTTATTTACTTACAATTTATGAGATACAAAAATAAATCATAAAGTGTGCTGCAAAATACAGCACACTCACGCAATAAATATGCATACCTTCCACGATAACCTGACAGTCAATCAATGTGCTGAAACCTTGGTGGAACAATTGTAATACAATTTAATAAGAATTTACACTATTTATACCTGCTCTATGCAATTATTATTATTTTTTTGACTAAGTGACCGCCATACAACTTAAGTATTTTTTCAGGAGGATTTCCATTTTAGCGTTGGGAATGAAATTTTGACCGCCATTCACGGCAGGACGTTCATATCATAATGCAGTTGTTTCCAGCAGTGCATTTTATTCACTACACGTATGATGAAAATTCGATGAATTTAATACCGTCACGTGCCCATATTCAAAGAATATGTCAGTCATGAGTGAACTTGTATTTACGTGAATGAAACGTTTGCGCGTGAAGTAAATCTTCCACATTGCTTTCATGAGACTAAACTGGTAGCATTATTCTTTCGTATGCTAGGCGACTAATATTTGATTGTAATATTTTTTGTTGGAACTGTTAAAAAGAAGGAGTGTACTGAGATTTTAACTAGACAACATTAATTGTGTATTTATTTATTACCAAATAAGCATTTACTATTATATATTATGCATTTATATTTTTAATATAAACATAAAATTAAATATTGTAACAATTTTCAAATAAAAATGATTACTGACACACACATCAAAAAAATGTTACATTCATTCTAAATAATTAATATACAGAGCATTAGTTTATCCTAAGCGAATGAAGCGATAGTCTGATAATGCAAATTTTGTTTCTGCTTTCTAAAAGTCAAATCAAAAATTAAAACTTTCAATGAATCAACTATTTATTTAATTGTAGAGTACAAATGTTATAAAAAATAAATAAATAGTAGTTAATATTTCAAATTATTTAGCTCTTCTTGAAATATAATCTCTAACTAAACGCATTTTTTTTTAATAATTTGATTTAAAAGCGTGTTTGATAATTATAGCTAACAAATTGAAGTATTTTAGATGATTTATAAAGGGAGGCAATATTTGCGGTAGATCCAGTCGCAACACGGCTTCAAGCAGTGTATTTTATTCATTATCACAACAAACTTCTTCAATATTATTTAACCGGTTTTGATTATTCTTTTTATTTTTTCCTTTTTTTGGGTATTCCGGTTTTTTCTTACTAATTATATACTTTTTTTACGTTTCGGAATTTTGTTTTATTCCTTTTTCATTATTTTATTTTAATCCTACAAATTCACAAATTTATTAAGCATTACAATTTAACATTTACCAAGTTACTATTTTTAAACTTATAATAATTAAAAAAAAAAAAAAACTAGTAATTACAAGACTTAATTGCTTTCAAACTTACTTTTAGGTGTTTTCATAGTTATTAACCTTTACGGCGTTGTCAAAATTTCTTTAAGTTACATTTTAAAATTGTAAACGACACTTTAAAACATTAACAAGTAACGACAAACAAACATATACTAAGGCGCAAGGCCGTTCAGTTTTGTTTTCAAACCAGAAAACAGGCCGTTTTTTATATTTAAAAATCGCCTCTACATTTTCACGATAAGGTGCATGACGACTCAATTCGTTTTTCCTTTAGAATTTGCTATAATCAAATTATTATAAATGTGACTTAAGTTATTTATATCATTTTTATCGTTAATTGCATTTTTATTGTTTTTAATATGCCACATTTCTTTGAAAAGTCTTTTATAATAATTATTTTCAATCTCTAAAATTTCCGTTTTATTAAAATTAAATTTATGGTTATTATTTAGTGCATGTTTTGCCAGAGTTTACATTTTGTGTATTTATGCTATATTTGTGCGAGTAAATTCTCTTCTCTATGTATTGTTGTGATTGTCCAATATACACCCCTTCACAGTTTTCACAGTTAATTTTGTAAATTGTATGTGTTTGCTTATTAAAATCTATTGGTTCTTTAGTTTTTGTGAACCACTTTTTATTTGTGTAATTTGGTTTATGAGCAATGTTGATTTTATATTGTTTCAGTAATTTTTGTAAATTCTCTGATAATTGTTCTGTGTATGGTATGGAAATATATTTTTTGTTCTCCTCTTTATTTTGGTCCTTATTTTGTGGGTTGGTTTTAGTTTTATTTTCATTTTGTGCTAATCTTTTTTTTAAATATTTATCTATAAAATGAATTGGATAATTATTATTAATTAACATTTCTTTTATTTTATTAATATTTTGTTTGATATTGGTTTTTTCTGAGAAAGCTATGCACCTATCCACTAAGTTGTTAATCGTACTTATTTTGTATCTTGTGGGTGTTTGTGATAAAAAGTTTAAATACCTTCCACAATGCGTTGGTTTAAAATACCAATTTGTGTAAATTTTTTCATTTTTATGTGAGACTGTTATATCAAGAAAATTTATTGATGAATTATTTTCATTTTCTAATGTGAATTGAATACGTTCATGATAGTTATTGAATTTTTCTAATATGTACTGTAAACTGTACTGAAAGTGGAACAAGATATACTAAACAAAATTGATACACATATTACATTTTTTAAACGATATGTAGATGACTGCATTTTGGCAATACCTCAAAACAAAGAACAGTACATATTAGAAAAATTCAATAACTATCATGAACGTATTCAATTCACATTAGAAAATGAAAATAATTCATCAATAAATTTTCTTGATATAACAGTCTCACATAAAAATGAAAAAATTTACACAAATTGGTATTTTAAACCAACGCATTGTGGAAGGTATTTAAACTATTTATCACAAACACCCACAGATACAAAATAAGTACGATTAACAACTTAGTGGATAGGTGCAATAGCTTTCTCAGAAAAAACCAATATCAAACCAAAATATTAATAAATAAAAGAAATGTTAATTAATAATAATTATCCAATTCATTTTATAGATAAATATTTAAAAAAAAATTAGCACAAAATGAAAATAAAACTAAAACCAACCCACAAAATAAGGACCAAAATAAAGAGGAGAACAAAAAATATATTTCCATACCATACACAGAACAATTATCAGAGAATTTACAAAAATTACTGAAACAATATAAAATCAACATTGCTCATAAACCAAATTACACAAATAAAAAGTGGTTCACAAAAACTAAAGAACCAATAGATTTTAATAAGCAAACACATACAATTTACAAAATTAACTGTGAAAACTGTGAAGGGGTGTATATTGGACAATCACAACAATACATAGAGAAGAGAATTTACTCGCACAAATATAGCATAAATACACAAAATGTAAACTCTACTGCTCTGGCAAAACATGCACTAAATAATAACCATAAATTTAATTTTAATAAAACGGAAATTTTAGAGATTGAAAATAATTATTATAAAAGACTTTTCAAAGAAATGTGGCATATTAAAAACAATATACATGCAATTAACGATAAAAATGATATAAATAACTTAAGTCACATTTATAATAATTTGATTATAGCAAATTCTAAAGGAAAAACGAATTGAGTCGTCATGCACCTTATCGTGAAAATGTAGAGGCGATTTTTAAATATAAAAAACGGCCTGTTTTCTGGTTTGAAAACAAAACTGAACGGCCTTGCGCCTTAGTATATGTTTGTTTGTCGTTACTTGTTAATGTTTTAAAGTGTCGTTTACAATTTTTAAAATGTAACTTAAAGAAATTTTGACAACGCCGTAAAGGTTAATAACTATGAAAACACCTAAAAGTAAGTTTGAAAGCAATTAAGTCTTGTAATTACTAGTTTTTTTTTTTTTAATTATTATAAGTTTAAAAATAGTAACTTGGTAAATGTTAAATTGTAATGCTTAATAAATTTGTGAATTTGTAGGATTAAAATAAAATAATGAAAAAGGAATAAAACAAAATTCCGAAACGTAAAAAAAGTATATAATTAGTAAGAAAAAACCGGAATACCCAAAAAAAGGAAAAAATAAAAAGAATTATCACAACAAATATTTGTGCGAGGGAACATGTACCTAGGTGAATGAAGTACAGCAAGAAAAAAAAGTTTCCGCGTAGCTTGGTAGTAAAGAACTAACATCCGGCAGTATCTATTGCTGCCAGCCGAAAAAAAATGCCTAAATTCTTTTCATTTATTTTATTCAATAAAGCCCGATATTTACAATATATCTCGTAAAAATTGTGTTCACGTCATTTCTTTACTACCAAGCTACGTGGAAACTTTTTTCTCTTACTGTACCTGTACATGAAGTAATTTTCTCAGATTGCCTCACGAGTATGTACCTAACTTTTCCATATTAAAGGATTTATTATTATTTAAACTAATCTCGAAAATTATATTATGATTTAAATGAATGAAACTACTTTCATCCCATCAATATCCCCACAGGAGTGAGGGTGATAGGTACAATAGAATAGGCCCCTTCAAGACGAACAACTAACACTCACAACGGTTTTTGATTGGATACGGAGTTTTCCTAAAAAAAAACCCACTCAGTATGCATTTAATTTATTAATAAATGTTTATCTTTGTGAATCCAAATTTGTATGCACCAAATATCAGGTATTTGCATAAATGTAAAAATGAATGTAAAAATTAAAATTAATATTTTTTAAGCCAGTTTCACTGCCGACGTTTTTAAACTTATTTATTACAATTTACTATCTAGACTTCAAAGTTGACAGTATTGTGCACAAGCATGTCATAGGCAAATGAAAGCATTCATTACAATCTTTGTTATTTTCAATAAAAATCTCTATTGATTTATTTCTTACCCTAATTCTACGTACAATTTCAAGAGAAGTTGACATCTCGATTGACACAGGTAATTAAAACGGGAAAAAAATAAATAGCTGAAAATTTATTTAGGTATCCGTGAAAGACCTGCAGGTGGCGACCTTCTTTGTTAAATTCTTGGCCGTTTATTTTAATTTAAAAATTTTCTATATTATATCTTGCGTCTACAGGAAGTTTCAAAAATTTTAATATTCAGTTAGTTAATATGCATTTTTCTTTTCGCTAAAACAAACAGGAGTGTGAAGTAGTATAGTTTTCTGAAGGTAAGTTTTTTCTAAATAATATCCCTTCGCACCGTAACATACCTTAAATACACATCGCAACATAGTACCACAGAGAATGCGATATTTAAGAGAGTGTTGCAAATAGTCGAATTAACTCGAATTGCTAAATTTGTCATCCTTTGCACGTTGTCAGGGCCTTTTTGTAATTTTTTTTTGCGTTCCTGTAATACGAATTTTCCATTTATTGAGTATGCTAATGTGTGCATTGTATATGGTGCATGTAGTGGAAGTATGGATGGGGTAATGCGAGAATATTGCGCTCGGTATCAAAACCGGAGGTATCCTACAGTAAAACAACCGAGGTATCAAATTCTTCACGAAATTTTACGTAGAATCCAATTATGTATTAAACTGAATGGTATTTAGTTAGTCACACACTCGGTATAAAGCTTTCAAGTTGTGTCCCGCCCTCTTGGTTGGTATATTAAACTCGTTACTGTTCTAAGAAGTTTTTCCATCAGGGACAAACCTTAAGCCCAGGTCCGAGTCCATACGATTTCGATAGAGATAGTCTTTTATCTTTGGTGCTTCCAGTGGTTTTAGATAGTCCTGATCTAGGCAAGAATTTTGGTGACTGCATTAAACAACCGCCGACAACTGTGTTTGTTGGAAATACAGTTACAGTAAAGTTTGTAAGTTAATGTTATTTCTATAATCAGTTTGTTGTTAACTATATTCTTCTGAAGGTATCAGGTCATCCGAGAAATAACTTAATGCATGGATCAACATTCTTAACAGTCGATAGGTTAGTTGATAATAAATGGATAATCGTTGCAAATGATGCTGTTTGGGAAACCAAGTGAGTATTATTTATAATAAAAATAAAAATAGACAGAATTATTTTTGAAGCTAAATCTGTGAAGTAACATTAATCCGAAAACTAATTAATTGTTATTTCAAATATCGTACTTTTCGCCAATTTCCATTAGTTCAAATATCGTAAAATAGAGTGACTTTAGAAAGTATTTTGCAGATATTTGTCTGCATCACCTCGATTACCGTTTTTAATTTTAGATATAGGCGATATAGGTGTCGTAATCTCCTTAGCTTACGACAGCCACTTAGATTTTTCAGAGACCGAGGGAACGAGTGCATCTGCTTTTTGTTTTAATCTTACTCCAACATTCGGGATCATTAGCATAGTTTATCTCTTTAAGGTAATTGGTTTGATTTGTTTTTACACCGTAAGACAAATTAAAATTAATATCTGGAGTCGAAAAATCTACAAACACAATGGAATCTGCTTTTTTCTTCAATTTGATTTTAAGCTAATTGCCTACGAACTGTGAGTAAATCCTTATCTTTACTGCAAAAAATAAAAAGCGATCATGAAGAAATAATGGTGAAAATACGCCATATATAGTAATGGCGTAGTTTTGCCGCCCTCACATCCCCCGTAAACAATAAAATACGTAAGAAATTAATGTGCAAGATGGAACTTTTACAGCATCAAGATGACCAAGCAAAAGTCTCTGTTGTATTATATGGTCCACTGCATATATTAAAATAAAACAATGCTTTTTATAGCTGTTTATTCTATAACTAATAACTCTGTCATAACTCACATAACACATAACATAGGCACAGTATTTTATATTATATTGCTCCTAACGCTATCTATCATATCATACATCTCCCCTTTTTATTTATATTTTTTTTTCACAAATTTAACTTTATTGGCTTTTTAACAATTCTGCCAGATTTTGTTTTGACTTCGTTGGGGGTTCATTGGGTTTACG